>JBCAUG010037974.1:0-10000 GCA_038406175.1 Haplosyllis leylae | reverse complement strand
CGAGCTATGTACAACTTGTTGCCCTGCCAATAAACTGACATCCACGCTATAAGTAACCGTGTCTTGTCTTTATGACCTTACGACAGTAAACTTGCCTAATAAAGCGCAATAGTGGCAGTTTTTGATTAAAAATAAGCAAACATTTCACTAAATACCTGACACAGTTACTGTATTCTCTTTCTATCGTTTTACATGAAATAATGTATTCGGGTATTGCAGTTGATGTGTTGTCAGTCTGGCTGTATTGATTCGAGAAGTGTCCGATGCCAGGCACACTCGATTGTTTTTTCTTCTCCTTCTAATTTATACTTGTTATGATTTTAGGGATACATCATGTCAAACAATGACCTTCGCTTTGTTTAAATTGTTCATTTGTTCGCAATTTTCAATTTTTTCTTAACACAGAAATGAAGTTTTCGGATGATGAGGTGTAAATCATGTTTTAATTTCCTCGAAATAATTTTACCAACCGAAACTGCCATTATTCACCTTGCGAGAAAATAAAGAAGCCAGGCCCGCTTAATTTCAAGTTAATTGATAGTATGAAGTTTGTCAGTCGCTGTTTCAGGTACCTGCACATTTCTTTCAGGCTTGTAAGCCGATTAGAGGTATTATCCAATAAAATAACAATAAGCAAAGAGGCAGAAGTTTGGCGTTAATTGGCGGTGTTTCCTCCCTCGAGATTGGCTTAATTTCTAGTTGGAGCTCGCTAATTACAGGCTACGAGCCATTGTCGCGTTTCCTGTGTAACTCTTCAGTGTAGCGACGCAAATGTACACCTGTCAGCAACGGTTAAGTTGAATGCTTCTGAGTGTTGTCAGTGCTGTGGAAATTCTATTATACAGACCTCTGGATATTGTTGCCTTTTTTGTTGCTGAACACTTAAATGGGCCCTGCATACTGATCTGATGGACCTCCGTTGCATCATAGTCTCTAATTCTACCCCCACCCTCCCTTATCACACCGTCCCCCAGCAGACTCTGGGCACAACCTTTAGTTCCATAACCTTCCCTGAAATGTCCATGCTATTTAGAGTGATGTTTATCTCCTGTGTTATCTCTCAACTAATGTCATTTTTGTCAAATAAAGTCCTTTCTATTCCCTTCAGAAAACGCGTTTTACAGTCAAGTTGAAAAATCTATTCTCGAAGTGTCACTTGTATTGTACTAAAATGACGCATGGACTTTTCTATTTGTCTTTAGTGCAAAACTTTGTGTGTCTAATTTTTGATACCATCGATAGATTTGTTTTAGTAGGCATCCAGTGAAATGTGATAAAAATGTATTGTGCTCCCATTGAGATCATTAAGCGTTGTACAGTCTGTCATGTTTTGTAAAGTTATCTGCATTATTTAAAACGATTTTCTAAAGTTATCTGCATTATTTAAACCGATTTTGTAACGTGGAAATTTAAATATAGTGCTTTAATTTGCTTTTTTCAGATATCAAAACGTACCAAATAGTTGTACTATTTGCGGTCATTTCTTTGAGCATGGTCATTTTGCAAAATGAACTGTCCGCAATTGTGTGAAGACAACAGAATCAATGCCAAAGTGAAAAGAGAAACTTTTCAGAAAGATGTAATTAATTTTTACGAGACATGGTGGTGCTGAGTATTTGTTGTCATCTGGTGAGGAAGGCTAAAGGAGTCAATTAGTTGATTTCTCAAAGGCTGTGCAGCTAAAGTCAGAAGTAACTCACAGGATTGCAAGAGGCAAACTCGTGTTTTAATTTAGACAATTGCGTTGTACAAGCCTAGATGTCACCACCTCACAGTCGTGCGCAATTCAAATCAAGACATGGAAAGGCAAGGAAACCTCCGCAATTGTGGGAAGCAAAATTACACCTTGTATAAAATAATATCGGTGATAAGTCTGCCACAATTCTTGCCTTAATACTTAATAAATATGCCAGATGTGTTGATGGCATTTGTCAGTGGTTTTGATAAGTTCTAGCTTGGAGGGGGAGTTTTGTGTGGAAACTTAGTCCCGAACTCTGACCCAAACTCTGTCCAAGTGCATATGGCTGTAAAATTGGATTTGATTTGTTTCTCTTTTCTATTGAGAAATGAAGTTGAGGAATTATTGACGCTTGCAGCTACAGTGGCTCTTGATAAGGTCTGTCCCTGTTTAATAGTTGGCTTTTTTAGGGGAGGGGTCGATGCTACGAAAAACAGATCGGGTGGACTAATTGAAAATAGAATGGAAGGGGATTTTAATGTTCAGGGGAAGGCATGACCACTGGATCAGTAATAAACAAAAATTGGCACAATTTTAAAGTGGGAAATAGAGATTTTATGTAGTAATGATTTTACTAAATAAATTATAGACTTGATATTTCATGGTCTGTTGTTCCCTGCCCTGGCCTGTAGAAAAATTTCTATGTTATGTCACTTGGTGCCGAAAGAGTAGCCATCCCTTAAAATTGAAGAGCCACTACATTGGTAAAATTGAAATGTGAAGAATAAAAGGGTTTGGGTGCTGAAGTGTGCCTCGAAGGCCTGGTGATCAGCTGTGTACAAGAAGAACCATTGAGCATCATTTGGCAATACTGTTACATTAAAAATAAATCCCTTGTTCAAGCTTTATTGCTTCTTTTGATAAAGATATTGCTGATAAAATTGCTACATTTTTAGGTATGCTTTGTGTGTTTTTGCATCCCTTGGCGTTCGTTTGCTGCAAGTAAGAAGCACGTTACAAAGAAGTATTTGTAATCATAGCAACAGCAGTTTGCAATGTAAAGTTTATAGAAATAACAAAAGACATATGATATTTTGAAATACAAAAGTAAAAGCAGTTGTGTCAATAATTTTAGTGCATATTTTAATATAAATTACAGGTGGAAAGATGAAGGGAATTGAAAAATGAAATTGAGCCTGGTTTTCTTATTTGACGATTTAGTCTATTTGATGAATGGCTGCTATTTTTCAAAGAATGTGTGTTTTTCTCAATTGGCTTTTGTACAGCTCAACAGCTGTAGTTGAAAGGAGAAAATTCATTTGAAGTGCATTACTATCTGTAGATACTTTCTCATGTAAACGGTCCAGAGTATTTTGTGCCCAACTAAATTGCAGTAGCGGATCTGGGGGGGGGGGGGGAATTTTGGTTGGGGCCCCTCCCCCTCTGTCCCAGATAAGGACTATCTCTTATGCACCTCTCAGCTCTAATTTTATATTTTTTCAAAAAAATATCCAGCCTTACTTCACTTGGCATGAATATCATACTCCTTTCGGGCTTCTGTCCCAATGATCATCATTTCATTTCATATTTTGTCTTCTTATGTGTATACTTCTTCTATATTATATTGACACAAGCCATCTTGTCAGCAAAGATTGAAGTATTTTGCATACACTATACATTTAAAGAATTATTAAATATTTTCATCTAAATTGTTTTGAAATTTCAAAAAATGTGCTCAGGATAGTAGGAAGATATATGTTTTGAAGTTAAAAATTCAACCATTTCTAGTGCCCCAAGTGGGCCCCAGACCCCTGGTTCACACACTAATGCATCTACAAACTAAACCAATAGAACAAATTTGTCAAAATGGCTACAATATTTTGTATTAAAATAGATATTTTGCAGGATGCCTACATAAAAGCTAGTTAAATTTTTTGAAGAAAAGTACCAGGAAAAGTGAGAGATGCATATTTGACAATTAAAAATTCTACAGTTTCTGGGCCCTAAGCAGGCCCCATACCCCCAGCTTACTAATGTATCTGCAAACAAAACCAAAAGAACAAATAAGATCTTTGATTTTCTCATATCAAGAAAAGGAATATTACCTTTGTCACAATGGCCAGAATCTTTCATATTGAAATAGATATTTTGTCATGTATCCACACAAATGTAAATCAAAAAAATTGAAAAAAGGCACCAGGAAAAGTAGGAGAATGCATATTTGACAGTTAAAAATGCAAGGGCCCTGGACCCCCACCAGTGTTGGCTCACTTCACTTGCCCAACTCCACTTCGCTACATCGGCAAAATCTCGGCAAAAAATTTTGGCCGCCCCCCCCCGGACCAATTCCTGGATCCGCTACTGAAATTGTCTGCATTGTTTTCTCCATAATTTGATAACAATGAAGGCGTTGAAAAGTCATTTGGGCCTAGCTTTCTGGTCGCTTGTTTTCGAATCAAAATTGCTCGAACAAACCATTAAATTTGCCTTTTTATTTCACAACCGCCTATTGTTAGCGGCCACAGTCTATGGTCCACTCAATGTTCACTTGTAAATCACGCCTTTGTGTTAGAAATGGAATGTGTTAGAATTTTGGCAACATCTGTACACGAGACTCCATTAAGTTCTGAACTAAGTCGAGGGTGTTTGCTCGTCAGGATAGACAGAGGGTTTCATAGTACGATTATGGATATTAGTTAATCCAAGTTGACACGGATACCTTCCTGTAGCGGGGGATTAGACTAGCTGATCCGGTTTTCTGCTGATTAGACTGACAAGGCTGGGGTAGAAGGTGATAGGAAACAGCACTCAACTGCTCATTAAGCTGTCACTTGTCATTAAGAGCAGCTTCACTAAGTACAAACTCCAATTCAGAGAGAGAAGCTCGAGTTGAACAAACGAAGGAAATTGGACCATACGGGATGGGAACGAGAATTTCCCGTCGTAACACTTGAGTACCACAGAACAGTCTATATTTAGTACGAAAAGCCATGCAAGGCCATGGTCACCAAGCAGTAAGCCAAGAAATTAATCGGACAACAGGTCTCTTGTTAACACGAAAACTTTTTGTACATTTTTTTATATGTACTTCACCAGACCACAGCCCTAGGTTATACATGTAGAATCACCAGGTGTGCAAATCTGTGATGATGCAGGTGCAACTTTGTTCGATCGTAAGGTCTCTTTACTCATTTGACGTAAAGTATCATCAGCATTCTATATTTGTGCAAATCTGAGTCCTAAAAGAAGACCAAGACGGTAACATTACAATTTCTAATTTCACAGAACAGCGAAGAAGCAGCAGTGACTTTCTGAAGGTGCTTTAATTTAAAAGGAATAACGCTCTTCTGAACATTAGGTTAATGTACAGATATTTCAGGTTCTTTTTAATGTGTTAAAAATTTCCACCATGACAAAAGGCGCATTGTACTATTTGTACAATAGAGATCAGCTGATTGGAATAAAGCTGTACAGAAAAAGTACCTGGGTGACATCTGGTGAGAAATTTGTCAACTAAGCTATTATTTGGGCACCTGGTATTTTTCCATTTTTGAATTGATTGCCTGATGTTTTTTCTGGCTACAATATGGTGACTATGGTTCATAACTTTTTTCCCGTTGATTTATTTTTGTTTATTGCAGATATATCATTTTATTTTTCACTACCCTCATGCCTTATCAATGTTCTGAACCTGAAGTCACAATAATGGCAAACTGCAGCTGAAATCATTCATGTTTATAAATCCTTTTTTTATTAGGGCAAAAAAATTCGTAACATAATTTTAAACTAATTATATTCAGTAACCAAAGAAAAGACAACAAAAGCCAAATTTGTATCTTGGTATTAAATGTTTTTTGTTTTGTAAACAAACATTGATGCGTAATTAATTAATATGCTGGTGCTGAGACATTCAGGCATTATGAAATCATCACTAATGCTTCGTCTGCTCCAAAGATCACTTTGTTTTCTTTTATCGCTGAAAATCTTACCACAATAGTGTCGGCTTACTGCTTCAAGTGTGCCGCACACAACTGTTGCGAGACAACGATATTACACAATTACTAATTATTCCAGGCAATTAAACCAATCAGTATTAATTGGCTTGTGTCACACTGTTTCACATGAAATTAAACTGGGCTCTAGTCTGGGGTAAAAGGGTAAAAAAATATAACATTAAATTTGTCATAGTCGAAAGGTTAAGTCATGACCTAGATTTAATCTGTCGACAAAGTTTGCAAACTGATCCTTTATTTAGGGTGAACGTCAGATCGGGCTGATAAAATGTAAGAAACCCTAGTTTTACAGCAAAAAAGTCTCCACCCTGATGAGAGATAAGATAATCATTTATACCGAGGTAAATGCTTATATTAATAACCAGATTTGATTGCGGTTTTTATGTACCTTTCAAGAAATTGAAAAAAGTTGTCTATTGTTTCTTTGCAGAGCTCCAGATAAAAACAAAGGATATCATTTGATCCACTATTGCAACAATCGAGTTTTCCCTGAATGGAGTTCCATTCTGTGGAATTACGAGAAAACAAAAAAATCCAGTAGCAAAATTTTTCTCCCAGTGGGAGTTGAACTCGGGGTCTCTGACTTTAATGCCCTGCATGCTACTGTCTGAGCTAATTCCCTATTGGCTGGAGGTCTCAGACATTTAGATCCTTATATAGTCATGCTCTATTGATTCTTGGACTCAGAGATTTTTGGAATCAATACATAAGGGTCTAAAGGTCTTGAGACTTCCCACAAATAGGGAAACAGCTCAGACAGTAGCATACAGGGCATTAGAGTCAGAGACCTTCAATTCCCATTGGGGGTAACATTTTGCTGCTGGAATCTTCAGAACGGATCTCTATTTGGAGAAAACTCGAATATGACCATGCTGGTCTCAATTCTGTCCGCAGAAAAGCGAATTCAGTCGTAGATTTTGTTCAGTATTTGCGACACAATGCACGGATGATTTACTGATGTTCAGGGTCTGAGCAGAATATAAGATGATATTAGTGAGAAATACAATAAGGCAGGGAGTCTGTCGTAATTTTGTTGCGAAGGTGTAACATTAGATTCCTCGTATTAGCTGTTGTCTTTGGAATGTACAACAGTAGTAATTTGATTTCACTTCAAATAATATTGAACGCTAGTTGGTTTCAAAGATGTCAAAAGTTCCATTTAAACCGTTCATTAAGATTTTCCCTAAATGAATTCCATTGAATTCAATGAATTATTACAAAATCCAAAAGTAGTATGGTTACCACTAGCACTATCTATCTGGACCCAGTAGCATTCCCAGTGATAGTAACATAAAGTACATTCTCCTCATTACCTTTGGGTTGGTTTCTATCACCACTTACCACACTAAATAGATACCTACCCGGAGGTAGTACAGACTGTAATAGAAATCCTATTTTTGCAACTTTGTCTGAGAATGTAACTAATACCTGTCATGGGGTATTCAGATAGACGGTAAAAATATAAACTTTTGTTGCAATATAAAGCTGATGGCTTGAAGTATGGGTGAGTTCCACGTTGAGGGTTGGATCACATAAATTTGCGCTTTATGATTAAAATGTATTCATCGGAGCACTTTACTGTCTAAAATCAATTTTATAAGAGAAAAATATTGATTTTAAGACCTTTGAAACCTAAACAATGGTTCCATGCATGAACACATTTTTTTTTCCAGTTATTGGTTGTTTTATTGAAAACAGTATCCATATATTGCTATTTATGTACTATCTGTACAATTATATCAGTGGTATATCTATACTTCATGTACAGATAAAACCAAAAAGGTTACCTTCCTTTGATGTCGTATTGTTGTAACTGGCATTTCTCTTTTATTCAGTGAAGCGTTGTTCTTCACTGAAATCTCACGCATTCCAATCTGTGGACCCGCATGAGGACTATCAGTGAATATTCATGCGGACACATCCTTTTGTTTTTCCTCCAGATAGGGGAGGTGCATATTTAATTGGTGATGTCGTCAGGTGTTGTGCAGTTTAATTCCAAGTGAAATATTCCAATGCATTTAGTGGGCTTTTTTATTTTCAGTGACATATACAGTGTTTTATTAAGAAAAGAAAGCGATTTCTCGCATACTTCAAGATTTAGTACCAAAACAGTTGGCTAATTCAAAGTTGCGTTTACACCATTTATGTTGAATCCTGTTTTGCATGTGAAAGATCAACGTTTTCTTCTGAAGTTCTACTTGTGTGAACAAAAAGAGTTTTTTTGATGAATTATTTAACTTTGATTTTTCTTTAAAAAAAGGAATCCAACACAGCAGTCCTAGCGATGTTTTATCTCTTTTCCAGTACGAACATTTTTTCCCAACAGGTCAACAAAAGTTTCAAAATGTATATGTGTGGTCTTTGAAATTTAACCAATTTTGCACGTAGCAAGAGAGTAATTTGATCTTGTATGGAGAATCTAACCCCTATTGTTTCTAACTCGCTTTGATATAGATACAGGTTCATTTGGTGAAATATTGTTTGATCAACAGATACAGCCAAAAAACTTCATCCGTCCAAAGTGGTTCATTTGATCTGGTGCGAGGTGTGCCGGAATACAGGTGCTGAATATTCATCCACAGATAAACACGTTATACGATACGAACTGTGTCCGATTGTGAACCTCGTATCTTGTGTCATCAATCCTCACATAGACATCGATCACCTCGCATCTCATTCATTGCCATTTATTGCGTGTCTTGCCCAGTACTCCTTTTGTTTTAATTTTGTCGTAGCGTCTTTGTTGATTGTTCGGAGGTACAATTTGCACCTTGATGTACTAAGTGGAAGCTCGCAACACGAGATGTACCTCACTCTGGATTTGTCTCGCAACACAGGAAGTTGAAAGAAATGAAAATTTGCCACTTTCAACTTGGACATGTTTGTGGTTTACAGTTTACCACCCCCTCCTCCCTTACAATTAAAAAGTTGCCATTTTTAGCTAGGACTTCAGATTTGTAGTTGTATGGTTTACCCCCCCTCCCCAACCCTCAATTGAAAATTTGCCATTTTCAGCTTATGCTTCAGATTTGCAGTTACACAGTTTACTGGCAATTCACATTTATGCCCCGCGGAGACCTGCCCGTGAATCACTTGCTGCTAGTTGTTACTAAAGTTTTAAGTTGAAAAGACTTAATTGAGACATGATACAGTTATGCTACTTCCTCTGTTAACCAGCTTCAATTGAAGGGTTTAGGGGGCACTGGACCCCTCCCCCGGACCATTGACCAAACAGTTCCCAATTTCATACCCCCCCTACGAAATCCTGGATCACCCACTGATATTGACTATGTCAAATCACTAACGATAAAACTGTTACTATTTCCATTGACTCGGTCGTCATAGAATAGAATTAAGTAGTTAATTTGCCTTTGAAGTTTGTTTTGTTAACAATCATCCCACGATGCATAAAAATAATTCTAACAACATGGCATAAAACAACAATTTTGTGTCATCAGTAGGTCAGACTGTATCGTTTTCCTGACCAAATATTACTCAAAATATGTAGAAATTACAACCGTTGATTTGCTCTTGAAAGACTGGGAATTTCTATTGGAGAGGAAACATATTTCACAGGTTCAAAAATTCTCACTCGATTACACCACAAGAATAATTGGTAGGTCACATTGAATGTGATTTGCAATTTTGAACCCTGGCAGAAAGCTCAATCTAGTCTTGAAAAAGATAATGTAGTCTCGATGCATGCTCCGAGACATCTGGTAATCGCTAATCATTTCAAACCAGATCATTTGGTACAGAAACATAGCTTTTGTCATGGTCCATCCATGAAATGTTCATTTTACCTGATGGGATTGATGACACAAGATACGAGGTTCACAATCGGACACAGTTCGTATCGTGTAACGTGTTTGTCTGTGGATGAATATTCAGCACCTGTATCACGGCACACCTCGCACCAGATCAGATGTACAACACTGGACAAAAGTGAGAATTTCGTCAGATTTGCAAACAAAGAAGACTAAACAAAATTGATGAACAGATTCTTTTTCATTCTTGAATTTTTCTCACTGTGTCCGAAAGATGTAGGTTATTTGACTGAGATGATAAGGAAATCCTTGCAGTCTACATTCATGACTTATAACAGAGAAACTCTTAACACTCTACATTCATGAATTACCAGAGAAACCCTTACAGTCTACATTCATGAGTTAACAGAGAAACCCTTACACTCTGTATAAACACTAGCGGATCCAGGGGGGCCCCGGGGGCCTGGCCCCCCCTGACCCCCAGATTTGGAGGCCCCAGTATACAGTTTAAGAGCTAAACTATGAATTTTAGGGCCCTAAAT
>JBCAUG010037963.1:0-10000 GCA_038406175.1 Haplosyllis leylae | reverse complement strand
TTGGGGGGGACAACCTCCTGTTTGGGTGGACTTTTCCTGTACACCCCTCCCTACCTCTGTGTAATGGTATAGTATCGGCCTCATATCTCCGCCAAACTAATTTTGCTCAAGTGCGATATTTGTGTGAATAGAATTCGTTCATATATATTAAAATCTGTGTCAAATAAATGTCAGAATAGATAGATGTATTCAAACCTAATGGATGCATTAACACAATGTCTACATCACGTTATTTAGGTCCTGTTCTAAAAGTAGAATACAAAGCCTAAAATGTGCCTTACCAAATATAGATGGGGAAATATGGCTATCATAACAGTGTTAATTCAATTAACCCTGCCAAATTTTCGATTATTGATATTTTTCTACCATTTCAATAAAGTTGATGGCGCAAGAATACAGCACCCACGCAAGCAGGTCAGACCTAATATAAATGAAAATGGGTTTCTCATACATATATGACATCGACCGTCTTTGACTTTTAGAGCTATCTTTATAAGGCTACTGTTAACAGAAATCCCACCGCCTACATAACACACAGATATCACAGCACTTAGAAATTACTACCGGATCCAGATTTTAGTCAAGTAGGGATCAATTCCTTATTCCGAGATATTGCCAGTGTGGTGAAGGAGAAGTCAAGCGAGCAGAAATAACACACATAGGTCAGGAACAACTGATTTCCTCATCTTACCTCAACATTACCTTGAACTTGAGAAACAATCTACAAGACAAATGTACAGGGATCACAGTAAAGTAGGAGACCAAACAAATAAATGGACAAAAGCATTGTGTTTGACCTTAAAAACAGCTTCTTAAAATAAAACCTCACCTCAATTATATATTTTTCAGGCGTTATTTTAATGCAATGATACCATAATCTGACTTGATGGGCCATCAGTGGACAGGGCATTGGAAGGCTAAAGACATTTGGTACAATAAGAAAACATCTGCGACGCTTTTATGTCTAAAGAGAGCAAGAAAAGTTCAGAAGCAGAACATCGATCTGTGCATTCCTGTAAAATAATTCACATAGAATACATTTTGATCATTTTCAGAAATTCTGCGGAAATCACTGATGACCCATTGTTTACGTGACAATTCTAATATGGTGGCAACTTTTTTCAGCATTTTAAAGGGACAATTGGGGCTACTGAAGGTGTTTAGACTATGGACATAATGAAAACACAATCATAATGTTCCTAGTAGAGCTTCAGGTAATTTCCAATGAGCATAACTTAGATCAGGGAGAAAAAGTGAAAAATTATCAAAAACACCCACATCTATCAATCAGCAGTAGCGAAACCTTTTGGGAGTTAGATTCAGGTGTTAGTAATGCTGACATTAGGAACTAAGTGAATTGTTCATCAAAGAGCATCCAGGAAGAGTCGTGCCCAGATCACCTGGTGCACTGCTTTGATCACAACGGGCAGATCAGAGGTGTGATTTGTTCCTCCGGATACACCAATAACTTACTGGATTTCCCCACTTTACCATCCAATTAATTCTAAGCAAAGTAACGGCGAAATATCAACATTCAGAACTAAATGGTTCATAAGAAAACAAAACTCATTAATAAATCACGATTCAATGTAAATTGCCATCGGTCCAAATGTCTTGCACGTGATGAGAACAAGGTCTGTGATTACCTGCCCTTTTCAAAAATGGTTTGAGAACTGAAAAGACCTTGCTCCAAATATCCCATTGTTTTATCAATCTCAAATTTCTTTACCAATGCCACATACCAAAGACTTCTCTTCGTTCAATACGGGCCAAGGACATCGCTTTCAAGGCAGACATTTTAATGTGTTAATTGGCCGGTTAGTTGACAACTACATGACCTTCTCATCTGTTAGATTAAGTCCCTTTAATACTTTTATTTAGTGTGTGGTGAATGCAGTATGGTTCCAGTTGTCTGGTGCGTCGGGTCAAAGACAATAAATCCCATCTCCCCTGGATCAGCTACTGAAATGCCACTGACTTATGGTCATTTGTTTTTACAACGTGAAAACCGAGATCTAAAATCCAATAGACCTGACGAAATTGGTGACCCTGCCTTCTCGTTATTAAATCATCTTCTCCGGGAAAGGCGACAGCTATTGTGCAACGATTAAGATTAACGATCTGACCGTGTACTTATGTGCAGGATTCCAGTTAATTCTCCGAAACCAGTAACATGTAGACTGTTACAAAAGCCCCCAAACCCGTGTAAAAATTCCCAACAATTACAGGATGACAAAACATATCTGTTGGGACGTCTCTACCAAGTTTGATTTAAATTATACCAACATGTGTCTTTCTCGACCATTGCCGTTCTTGACGATCAATATAATGAATTGGGAACTTCCATCACACTGGACACAAAGATTCTTAAATTTATAACCTTAATCTTTTGGTCGTCGTATTATTGCACAGAATTAAACTTTTTATTGGTAAAGATTTAGAATTATTTGTGAACCAGATGCCAGTAATATAAAATGGGTCCAAATCAAACATTCTGTTCATACGTCCAAATGTTGGGCAAAATTATACACACTTGAAAGTCCAAGGACATCAATGTGATATCACATAGTTACTTCATGTACAATAATCCTTGTTGAGATATCGAAAACGTCGTGAAGAGTTTCGATTACAACATTCTGGAACATGACTATGCTTATGTGGGAAGCGGCAACGTCTGTTTCATACGGAACATATAACCTTCCTACAAGAAGCCATCGACAGTTAAGTGCTGGGGCTCGTACTCATAATAGAAGCTGTCATTTACTCTTCCGGTAAGATGTTTACACAGTAACATGTTTTGCTCTTGGCAGCTCATCTGGTGTCACCAAGGTCAAGTGCACAATGACAACTCATCACGGACAAGATGGCAATTGAGGAACTACTGGACCCACCATCAAACTTTCTATCCATATCTGTATCGAATGAACATGGCATTTTACAACTGTTTCCTTAATTGATACAATACAGTTCTCTCTAGCTATCGTAGCCTAATTTTTATCAGATAGAATGTTATAATTGCATGTCTTTTTAATATAATGTAACACCTGTGCTAATTGGATAGATGAATATGAACATCCAAGATGCAGACGCAAAATCATCTCCTACGATTTCAATACAGATACAACTGTATTGAATTTCAAAGTACTTCCCACCAGTACCCTTCCAGGCGAAAACTTAATATATCTTGTCTGTAATTTGATCCCAAAACGTCTGTGGATATCATGGACAAGATTAGTAAGGTCTTCAGGTGTAGTGGCCTCATAGCAGTGGTTCCATTCAAGCAATTTCCTCAAGTATTATACAGGAAATTGAGCAATTATCGTCAAGTATAATACAATGACATTGGTAAAGAACAATGACAGACGATGAGACGGCGTTACCTTGCAGCTAAAAGCAATTTGTATGCTTCCACAGAACGATCTTCCCATGTTCTATCATCAGGTTTGAGCTATGAATAGCAGACATTAAATGCTTTGTTTAGAACCGATTTCAATGTGAGACAACTTGACGATGACAAATGTTATTATTGAAGACACTTGGGTTCTTGTATGAAATTGCTTTCTAAACATATTCGTCAATAATGTGATGATGTGAGTACGAATTATAATCTCAATCCTAAAAACCACATCTGCAAGAGCATTTCAAATCCACATCTGCTTTCCACAGTGTACAATTCACGGCTTGGGTTAATGCTTAAATAATGTAGCAAATCTGACTCACTCAAACTTGAAAATCAAAATGAATCTTGCAGTAAAAGATCACCTCAAATGTGACAATACAAACTAATATTGGTTTGTCAAACCGTTCTAAAAGACCGTAAAGCTAGGATTCTTCCATGGCAGAGACTACACAAAAAGATCTTGCTGGTTAAATTAATATTGAAAGAATTCAATTATAAAAAGTCGTGAATAACTTCCCTACAGTTCAGTAGAAAGAACTCTTTTTACATAAAACGTTTAAACCTTTTTAATCTTGCACAAAATGAAAGTTGACAGCTTTATTTTTGCTAGATCCAGGCTCAACAAGAATGCAATCTCGAGCTCTGAAATACTGTGAACAGCACAAACCGCTTATACTCTTAAAAGATGCCGCACTCAATCATATTGCAGAAGATTTTTGACAAAAGATTTTTACCTTGATTAACGCCAACACTACTCACAAATCCGACTTAAGTGATCTAATCTGAAGCACTCATCTCCTGTTCTTGGTCCTTTTGTTCAGGTTTTTTATCTTCATATATATGCTGCATCATGTGCATTTCTATCTGTAATAACCGAGCAAAATAGATCTTCTGAAATCCAAAAACATATCAGAAATTTACAATGTTTTTGTATTGCTCTAAGTCAGAAAAAATTTAAGACTTTATTGTTTGCGTTACACAGATGTACAATTGATTATTGATAGCATGAACTTACTTTCTTCCATTCATGAAACATCCTGTGACACACGCTACACAAGAAGCAACTGGGTTCGTCTTCTCCAGGGCGAAAAGGCAGAATCGCTTCACCATCAGCGTGATTTCCCTGTTGTATTACCAGTGTCTGTGCAGCCTTACAATCTTCCATTTTATTGTACACTGCTTGAAAGGTTAAACATTTATGTCGACTATTAACGACCAGTATGCATGTTTTTGAAACCTTTTTGTTTTGATTTCTGTAAATGATAACAAGAAATAATGGTAAAATGACTTACCATTGCATTTGTGTTTGCCAGATGACTGTTTTCCACAGGTTTTACATGCATGTTTGGCATGAATGTCATGCAGTTCCTCGTGCATTTTTAACTCTTGTTCTGTTCTGATTTTGTATTTGTGAAAAATTTAAGAATGCAATTTTTTATGTATCAGTAGTACACGCCCTTTCTTGGGACTATTAACAACTGTCGAAAATTAGCATGTACAGTTTCTATATCACTGGAAATCTTGGTTAATTTCACAATTCAGTAAGATTCCTAGTTCACCCGCTGATAAGAATGTCCCACTCCAAACCTTACAAAAAGTTCATACAAAGAAATACACACCTGAATGCTTTATCACACTCTTCAATGTTGCACGTATGAATTTTTTTCTCTTCGCCATGAGTAAGTTTATGACGCTGCAGCAAAGCGTGCATGGGAAAAGGTTTTCCACAAACCTATTATATATGACAAAGAAACATCACTTTGGAATCTCCTATGTAAACCTAAGTCTCCATTCACTACAGGCTCGAGTACACCATTTAGAATTGATAACACTATACTTACATCACATATGAACGGTTTGGCGCCTGTGTGCGTGTTTTCGTGTTGCGTAACATAATTTGCGTTTGTAAAACCTTTCCCACAATATTTGCAGTTAAATTTTGTATCTCGATCCTCAGGCTTTAAATGTCCTTGTCTGAAATGAATTATGTAAAACAAATAAAGATATCTGCAATGTTTTAAAAATTTGTTTCGTATTTAGTCTGAGACTGACCTGTGGCACATCATTTTATATTTCTCGACAAAAGTTTTCTTGCATATATCACATTCATAGTTTCTTGCCCCAGTGTGTCTTCTTTCATGAGCCATCATGTACCGCTTTGCAGTGAACTGTTTTCCACATTGCTTACAATTCCAAAGTTTAACAGCTGAATGTTTCAACTGAAAGGACATTTCAATTTCCATTACGTTTTCCTAAGTGATCAAACCTATCTTCAATTGGATATCCGAAAGTCAATGAAAACAGACATTTACCTATTTGTTATGTTTCGCGAAACACTAGCTACACTAGTATAAATTGGCACTAACACTTACTTCCACATGCTTCTGCATGTCGTACTTTAATCCATAAGTTTTATCACAGTACTGACACTTCAGTTTTACACTGGAATGCATTCTGATGATATGGTCTTTCAATTTGTATTTATTAGATCCCTTGTAGGAACAATCTGGGCATTGTAAATCCTCAGGGGTGACAACCTTTTGAACATGTTTACTGCCATGTTTCACTAGATCAACCTGTAATTTGCAAAAGTCCGCTCAGTCCATCTCCACCCAAAAATAAAAAGTTAAATATCAAACACTGATGTTAAAATAAAGAAATAAATGTGCTGAAATTCAGAATTGAAGTGAAAGTAAATTCGAGACATATTTCTACGGAGCGCTCACCCGACGGTGAAATTTTTTGTTGCAAAGGGTGCAAAGAAACTGTGGTTCTCCTTCCTTGTATGAGTAACCGACTCTCCAATTTTTGTCCGGTTTGGCTTTTATTCCAGCTTTTTCGAGATGATCAGCAAAGTGTTCCTAGAATCGAAACGCGATTCTATTCGATATTTCAAGGTATGTGAGATTTACCTATTTGTCAAGAACTTGAAATAATATGAAGTTTATCAGAGCCATAACAATTTAACATTGAGAATTTATAATATCATCAAAATATTATGAAATAACCACACCTTTAAATCTCCAACAAATGCGAACTCCTGCTTGCATATCCCACAGACATATGCAATTAGTGGATGAAAGAAGTTCATGTGGCTTTCCACAACGTCTGTACTGATTTTAAAATCACATTTTTGACAGCGGACTAATTTCTCAGTGTTTTTCTTCTGTGGGGATCTTACTGCACTTTCGTCTTTATTCCTGACAATATTCTTAGCATCGCCAGATTCTAGTCTCTTCTTGGAATCAATCTGTCTCTGTCCAACTATGCGTTCATCTGGCAACGGGGTGTGATCCTTGATCAAGTGATATATTCCCGCTTTGGGTTGAGTAGAGTGTGAACCGCACAAAGAGCACTTATAGTTAGATGTGTTACCTTTCGGAAATTCACGTATTTCTCCAGGAAGTTCATTATTCAAGGTTCTGTAAACCATCCTACATTTTCTTCGTTCATTCACATAAATCTTATTCACATCAATTATAGTTTCTCTATTTTTGTTGATAGTAAATGTAGAATCGGTTGAGAAAGGCTCGTAGTAAACCCTCATTAACTTTTCTCTTTCATTCTGACGAAAGAAATCTACTCCATGTTTCCTCATGTGTCGCCTCAAACTAACCTCAAATTTAAAGCTAAAATTACAAGATACTTGAAGAAATAATAAGGTAAAAATAAATTAACTTTCCCGTTAAAATAAAGAGATAAATGTGCTGTAATTCGGATTTTAAAGGAATAGTAATTTGTCCAGACTTGATAAAATTATTCTTTGTCAGCGACTGTGTTCATACCTGAGTCCGCACTGTTTACAAAGATGCTTTTCTGCCCTCTCTCTTGTAATTGACTTTCTACCTAGTTTGGTTAATGTACTTCGAGCTTTTTCAATGCTCCTTCGTGAGGACTTAGACAGGTTTCTCGTTCGAAGGTAGCCTTTTGCCAAGTGATGGGTAAAATGACTTTTCAGCAGCAAGAACGTTTCTGACAAAACAAATTGAAACCAGAAGGTAAGGTTCGCATGTTACGTATGAAGGCAGTTTTGCTCTCCTTGGCAATCTCACAACCCTCACATTTAATAATTCAAAAAACTTTGAAGGAAAGCAATATACACTTCACTGAAATTGACAACATTTAAAGTTCTCCAAAAATGAACATTCATAAAAATCCTTATTTCCCTACACGGGACTAGAATTTAATTGCATAGTGGGAGATTTTCTTTGGTCGTGGTGAGTGAGACTTCAGCGCATTTGAAGTGTTAAAAAGATCAGTTCAAAAATATATCCTCTTGGTTGAAATGTCGAGATCTCTGCTACTATGTTCATGGTAATCGAAATTTAATCTTGCCACAATATAATATTAAAATATATTTGGATATTGAAAATGGTACTCACGGAACCGATGGCTGCATTCCGCACACTCGAACAGCACAGTTGAGTGAAGGTTTTCCAGGTGATTTGATAGGTCAGAGTCTGAACCACTCCATTTGCATATGTCACAAGTGGCTTTAGATGTACTACCTTTGGCACTTCTACGTGATACTCCAACCGCCTTACAAATAACTAGTTGATCATTTGCTTTGTTTACAACAAAACACTGTGTTAAGAAGCTCTTCCTTGTCTTTTTGTACATGAATTTTCCATCAGCATTGCGAGCATTTGTGATACTGTTTCCTGTGCTCGTAAGTTCTGCTTGCCTAAAATTGTCATCAGAAACTTTATTTTCTGTGGCATTCAGCGTTCTATGCAGTTTCTGATGGTCGAACAAGGCTGTAGGGTCGTTGAAAAAAGCCTTACATTCTCTGCATACAAAGAAACGCTGTACTGGCTCGTCATCCCCCTCCGTCCCATCACAACCTTTAGTCCGTGATGAAGCTGTTCTCCCTCCATCTTCTGAGATGGAGGTAA
The DNA here is from genome assembly GCA_038406175.1 of Haplosyllis leylae. Taxonomy (NCBI): domain Eukaryota; kingdom Metazoa; phylum Annelida; class Polychaeta; order Phyllodocida; family Syllidae; genus Haplosyllis; species Haplosyllis leylae. Next base: position 1,705 of record JBCAUG010037963.1, on the reverse strand, counting down.
CCTGACCCCCAGTGGTCTTCGTGTCTGGGAATACTTTCAGCACAAAAAGGGTCTCATTCTCGTGACTCGACGAAAACTGTGGTAACTTTTCTTCGGAGTTCACAGTATTTGCCTAAAATACCACAAAATGTTAACTTTTGTGAACAACAGAAGAACCAGAAAAAAATATATTTGAAAAAAAAAATACATAACTTACTTCTGCAAGAAGCAAACGGTGAATTATCTGCATATCAGACCATGAACTGGATTCAAGGGTTTCTCCGGCAAGCTTAACATGAGTACCCGATGCCGATATGATCTGTTCGATTTTTTCCCTCAGTACATTCAACACTTCGGCTGATATGGTGGCTGTCACCGTTGAGAATATCTGTAAAAGTTGATCGTATCGATTGTACAAGGAGGCAAGGAGCCGCTCTGATTGGTGCCACATCTTACCGACTCGGTGGATGTTCTTAGCCATTTCTCCAACAAAATCACATGAAAATGGAACAAGAAAGCCATCTTGCGTGACCGCAAGAGGCTTACCGTCCGCGGGGTAGCCCGTCCGCCGGGGGCGGGATGCTGTCCTGTGGAAGGGGTGGGGGGGGGGGGGTTACCCCTGGTCTTGACTATGGGTTCCCCCGCTCCTAGCCTGGACCTGGCTCAGGGGGAGGCGGGGGGGGGGGGTGTGACACTGAGATTCCATGTTATTTGCTAGATTTCTGCTTATAAATATTGGAGGAAAATAGTAAAATACAGCCTGGAGTCTACCACTGTACCAAATAAAATAATTCCAAAAATACACAATATGTTCACATGAAATCTGGTTAAGAAGGCTTAAATAAAGTTCTGTGATGTATTTTTGTTACTAGGATACCTATAAGGGGTCTAAAAATGGCACAACTGTCCAAAATTGCTGACATTGGCAATTTTTGGTATTTTTAGGTGCCTTACAGGCCCCTAACAGCATCATCACTCCATATTCTTGTAGAAGAGGTCCTTAGCTTTGTTTTGAGGGATGCTACATCAAAACCAGTGACAAATTGGCTTCAGAAATGAGCAAAGAGTGATTGAGCCATGAAAACACGTAATCATGCTAATACTGAAAACATCACCAACTCACTCATAATCATTTTGGGTTAAGGGATTCATACCAATTCATCCCATACTAACCATAAACTTGCTACACTGGGTTCACATAAATGTTCAGACAAATAAAGGACCATTTGGCTCGATTTAAATCACCATTTAATGGATGAATAACATAAGTTTGTGGGTGGTATAGTATTTAAGCCTTCTTCACCAGATTTTGTTTGAAAATAAAGTGTATTTTTGGAGTTGTTTCATTTGGTGTAGTGATTGATAAGCCATTGTGTTGATATCTGTCCTCATATTTTAGTATTATATATATTTTACTATTATCTTCTATTTTTTGTGATGAGTATCACAGAATCCGAAAATATCCTGGAATTCCAGCAAATAGCACATGTTTAATGAGGCCCAATACCGCACGTGCCCATAAAACATAACTAATAAACTCGAGATATAACCCTAAACTCGTAACATCGACTAAGCATACACCGCCTTTTTCCTTACTACAACGCAAGAGGCATACCGCCCGCTGCATAGCCGACCTCTCATAAGATTTCTGTCGGGGGGGGGGGGGGCTACTCAGGCCCGGTCCTGGGGGGGGGAGGAGTACTCAGCTTGAGTCCCCCAGGAACCG
>JBCAUG010037952.1:0-10001 GCA_038406175.1 Haplosyllis leylae | reverse complement strand
AACACAAAGAAGTAGTTACACGGATAGGGAGAAATTGCCTTATGACCGTTATAGGACCCGGTTCATAAGATAACAGAAGTGTGGCCGATCAAGATAACTCCATTATCGCTCTCCAGGCAGTGTCTATCTCATACCTGGATAAGCCTCAATCTTTGCAATAAATTTACCTGTAGTTCATTTTACGGTCTTTAGTGATCTCAATGTAAGGAGAATGATCATGATTCCAAGCTTAACAATTTTAAATGATTTGGTAGTGAAATAATCCACTTAGTTCTCTTTACATTCAACTAGGAAGGAAATATTAGAATCTAGAGATTTACCCTAGACGTATGGTTGTCTTAAAGGTGTCTGAGACACCTTTAATGAAATAGATGAAATTAATTTTCAGATTGTTGTCAACGTCTTTTTGATTAACGTTTCTATTATATATATTTCTATTATTTCCTACTACAACAAGCTCAAGCAACAAAGTCAGTATTTGAAAAGTCTTTTCATTACTCTTCTTTGTGTAGGGTTAAGCGAAATCTGGTTTTGAGTTTGAACAGATGAAGAAGCACCAGGAGCAATGACGGAAACAATGAACCCCAAACCTTCTTGTAAGATTCCCTTAAAAATTTCCTTTTTCGTTACACCACCACGGACATCTTCCAATAAATTCGCCATCCAGAAGTGTTATGAGAGAATACACTATTTACAAATTAAATCACTCAATATTTAATCTTCTGATTTTCAGCAGTTGTAGATGAACGGAGTACAGGAGGCTCTACTGATGGAGATCTTTCTAAGTTCATTACATTTGTGTGTGAAGTGTGTGAGAAAAAATTCTTAAAGCCAGAGTCCCTAATGACTCACATAAAATGCCACAAAAACAATAAAGAAAAGAGTCAACTTTATGCCACGGTGGAACGAAGTTTCAACGACTTTGGTTTTGTCACACCTGCGGAACCAAGCAAAGTCTCTCCAACTCCGGCCGAACTTCTAGTAGACAGAATCAACGAGATTTACCAACATGTGAAAAATAAAATAAAACCAGCAAGGTCGCAACCAAAGACGAATCCAACAACGAAATCAGCCGAGGCAGCTCCACCACCTCAGAAATGGCCTATGGTTTACACCGAAGTCGAAGTGATTGATCTGACAGGCTCCCCAGCAAAATCAGAAAGAAAATTCTTACCAGACTCACCTATGGAGAGTACTTTTCAAGGAACGAAACGAAAATCAGCTACCTGGTCCGTATGCAAGCGGCTTAAGTTAGATGGTATGTGAGCTGATCTGTTCAACAGCTAAGCAATCAACTCGCGCAATTCCTTTTTTTCAATATAATTTGCCGAAGTCATTGATTTTACAGGTGTCCCAGTAGAAAAAGTGATTGATCTCACAGACTCCCCATCAGGATTAGAAAGAGAACCCTTTGCAGATTCACCTAGTACAAAGAGCTCTTCTCGGGGCACGAAACGAAAATCTGCTGACATGTCACTCTGCAGGTCCGCACGGCTTGAATCCAAGCGCTTGAGGCCAAAAGGTAAGTGAGCTAGCTGGCTCACGGGGTCATAATTCACAAAATACCATTACTTTTATTTGATCCAGAAATATTTGCTAATTTCAGAGCAATGGGATGAAACGCAAGGTCTGACGCAAAATGGAAAAAAGTCAAACAATGAGAAACAACCAAGAAAAATACAAGACAGAAATACAGTAACTAATAAATTAAATATACAGATGCAACTAAGAAAAAAGCTAAACAAAAAAACACAACCAGAAAAGACAAAGACACAACCGACAAGAAAGCAAACCAGAACGAAGCAAGAAAGAAAGAAGTCAAACACTGAAAATAAACCAGCAAAGATACTTGAGACAGAGACTCAACTGGAAACGAAACGAAATACAAAGACACAGGTGACAAGGAAGACAGAAATAAAGACACAGCCAGAAAAAAAGTCAAACACAAAGACACAAATGACACAGAATAAAACTGAAAGAGGGCAACTATTGAGGAAACCAGAAATAAAGGGACAACGAGAAAAATCTGACACAAAGACGCATGCAGCAAAGAAGCCAAACAAAAAGACACAAGTAACAAAGGAATCAAATAGGAAGACACAACCTGAAAAGAAAGACACAAAAACACAACCACCAAATAAGGCCAAAACAGAAATACAAACAGCAAAGATACCAGACACAAAGACACAATTAGTAAAGACGCCGATGACAAATACACAACCAGAAAAACTGGACGCAAATACACATGCAACAAAACAATTAGATAGAAACCCACAAATACTACAAGCAAAGATTAAAGCGAGCAAGCAAGAAACGAAAACTTTACAAGAAGACAAACAACCGCCTACGACATTGGGCAGTAAAACAATACCCGCAAAGGAGGAACACATAGACAAAGAACTAGTAAAGAAATTTGACGGAAAAACACAACCAGCAATGAAGTTTAACAGAAAGAAAAAACCAGCGAAGGAGGAAAGCCAGCAGTCAAAACCAGCACAGACACTACAGAGAGAAAAAAAGCTAGCAAAGAATCTATACACAAGGGGAAAGCCACCTGAGAAATCGTATACACCGGTCCAGGCAGCCATCTTACAAACAACAAGGAAGAAACTTTCGAAGACAGAACCTGGGAAGTCGAATTTAGAGACATCAACATGCGAGAAGCCAGATACAGATAAACAGACACAGACACAAAAAGAGACAAAACAGCCTGGTAAGAAGCTACATGCAGACTCACAAACAGCTAAGCCTGATAGAAAGAAACACAAAAAGGCACAAACAGCTGAGAACACAAAAATTCAGGCAAAACAAGCTGAGAGGACAAATGCAGAGACACGACTACATCCAGAAACACAAGCTGCGAAGAAGATACAAGCAGAGATCGAACAGCCATGTGACAAGTCATATACAGAGGCACAACCAGCTAAGAAGTCACACAAAGGGACACAACCTGTCGAGAATTTCCAACGACCAGCTGAAAAGCTACACACAGCGACACGACTAACAAAGAAACCGAGCCCAATGACAACTTTATTTACAAACGATAAGGAAGTGATTGATCTCACTGATACTGTGGAACCTGAAAAGAAGGACGGCGTTAAAAGTTCCGAACCAGTACAGGATGCAGAGCCAATGCAGGTGTGGGATGTCCTGAAATTTCTTTTTAATTGAAATTATTGTAGCAGAAATATTGGAATATCGCTAAATTAATTAAACATTTGTAAATGAGTCCATTTCCCTTCAGGAGAATTCGGCTTTCCTTGTAAGTGCACAAACACCTGAAACATCAGCACCTGATGTACCATGGTCCAAGGTTGATGCTATATTTCCGGACTTTGTGGCGGCATCCCGCCGCTTTAAGACATTTGATGGTTGGAGCAGCACAACTCAGAATGCTCAAACATTGTGTGCCGCTGGGTTCTTTCATACGGGTATGTCAGGTTCACTTTCATATTTTCAACATAAAAATGTGTGTTCAGTCAAGTTTTTCCATTTCGTTACATTCTGTTCAATTTTAATTCACAGACGCTGTTTGCTGGAAAATTTTTCAAGTTCTTTTTACCAGTTTCAACAGAAGAGGTGTACTGCCCACGGCGTAGCATGTCGGGTGGGTTAACCCCCTGTCGTGCCTGGGGGGGGGAGGCTCCCATGTCCTATCTGGGGGTACTCCCTGGCTACAGGCATGACTGGGGCACCCCTGTGAACAGACTCACACATGTAAAAACATAACCTCCCGCGTACGACAAAGGAGGATACAGTATAGACCATTTTCCAACATCGTCAAGTTTATGCAATAACTTGAAAATAATTTGACACAACCAGGTAAAGAAGACATAGTTCAGTGTTTCTTCTGTGGAGTGATAGTCGGAGGCTGGAAGCAACCCGAGAATCCGACATCTACGCATGCACGAGCGTCTCCGCATTGTGCGTTCATCCGGGACATTAAGCGAGAGGACATCGATTCAATGGCAATTCAACTACCTCAAGGTACAGAAAACTTGATTTGAAAACAGGGTCTTAAAAATTACGTGAATTAGGCATTCGTCTGTGGACATAAAAATCTAAATGTCATTTTGGATAGACACTTTGCAAACCTTTGGTCACCAAGTGTTTTATCCAGAGTATAATACACTCATACCTTTATTTATCTATTTCGGTTTTGTTTATGATCGCCAACTGTTTGCCTAATTTGGTTTTGTTTCCATTTTAAGCGACTGAGAAACGCGATGCCAGACAAAGTGATTCCCGTGTTTGTGGAGCTGCTTCCGGTAAGATTCGTCTATTAGTTTATAATTACTTATCTTAGCGTCACGTATTTGGAACAATTGTACAAAATAAATACGTTTTGAAAGTTCCAAAGATTTTTATGGCAAAAAAGTTGTGACATTTATTGTGACATGTATTAATGACCGGGAAACAAACTCGCATACACTGGATGTTTTGTTGTAGACATTTCAACTGACGATGGACTACTGAGCGGTGACCTGGCTGATGCGGAAGACACGGATAACTGCCCACGTTTGTATCAGCTACTCTTATTACCGCCCGCATTCGAAGGATGGGGAAGGTAATAGTTTCAGTTTGTTTGTCAGTCCACAGGGGAGGGGAGCGTACCAGGGACAAGTCTGACTTGTACAGAGGGGTAGCCAGGGGTGTACCCTAGCTAGGGGGGGTACCTGAGCTGGGGGAGGGTACCCAATTGGGGGGTACCCAAGCTAGGGGGTACCAAACTGGGGTAGCTCCCCTGGCTGGGATGGGGTGCCCCAACTGGGATGGGGTACCCCCTGCCTGCGATGGGGTACCCCCAACCCACCTGGGATGGGGTACCTCCCCACTCCCAAGATAGGAGAGCAGAGTGAGCACTTGCTACATGGCGGACGGTATGCCTCTTGCGTTCATGCAGGAGGACTTTCTTGTTCATATTTTTGAATAAAATATTTCAGCTAACCTTAAACCACAACTTTCTACAAAGTTGGAAGCAACTTCTGTAAAGTTGTGACTTTTGTGGGAAAAGAATATTTTAAATGAAATATTTTTTTGCAGATCACTACAATTCTGAACATTACAGACGAGTTTTCCGGAATAGGCAACAAAGAGCGAGTGAGTCATTGTTCTGTATCTTAGTGAGGGGAATGGATAAGTCGTGCAGTACAAAATGCACATATCCCTTAATTCATTCTAAATAATATATAATTATGTTGATTTTAGGACCGTGATTTTGACGTTGACCGTGACTTTCCAAAGACGTTTTTAGAAAGAGAAATTAAAATATAAATAAAACTCTTGCAGATTTACGGAGGAAAGCTTTAAGAAGATGTCATCAGTGGAGATACAAGCGAAGAGGAAAGTCTAGATCTGTGAAAAACGTGCAAAGACAGGTATATCACTAATATTTTGGTATCTCTGATTTCACATGGGGTTACTTCCCTGTAAAAAGTCCAAGCTTTGAAGGGTTCCAGTGGCGGATCCAGGATTTCCCAGACGGGGGTGCGCCAACCTTCAAGGTGGAGATGCTAACCTATTATTTTGCCAAAATGAAAGAAGTTGGACCCAGACAAGGTGCGCACGTAACAGGAGCGCCCACCCCCTCCCCCCGTAGATCCGCCACTTACTTTGTCAAAGTAAAATATGTGAATTAATTTTAACGCAGAAAATATCTTTAATTTCACGTTTCTTTTCAAAATACTGTGGACTGTAAATACAATTTGTGTTTCATCTAGTGTGAAAAACAGAGAGAACTAACTGAGGAGCACTTGCTGGAGCTTTCACAAAGGTTCACCGTCAATAATGATATCAGACGTGTAGGATTGAAGTTGGGACTGAAGGCGCACGAGATAGACGCAGAGCTGTCAAAGGCGCCTGATAAGCAAGACGCCATGTATTTCGTACTGAAACGCTGGAAAAACTCTAAACCAGAGAACAGTACAGCTTATGTACAATTGTGTAACGTTCTCAAGGAATCTAATCTTTCGAGTTACGTATGGGAAATACTTAATAACGAGCACACATCGGACCCATAAATCAAGATTTTATTCATTTAATAGTTTGTTCCATTGAAGTATCAGTTACCAGAAGTAAAGCATCTACGTTGTCACAGCTAAAATGACAATGCACTCAAGGACCCTGCCGAAATTGCACAAGGTTGAGTAGCCATACTCCCGACTAACCGAGCTAAGAGAACCAAACTGAACACTGGTCACATTATACTGAATATATCTAGGGATTGCTCAGATATTCAAAGATTTCCCAACAGGAAATAAACAATGACCATGTGTTTTGTACCGTCTTTCACTTTTTACTTACTTATCATTACTGGGAATCATCACTAATTTGTCGTAAGTGGAATTCTCAAATATTTCAGAAAATTTTAACCTTTTTTAGAAATACGATCAAAAAATGAATTACACCTGTCTTAAAATGATACCAATGTCACCATCTACATTTCATTAACATTAAAAAACCAATGCAAATTAGACTATTATGCAAGAAGTTCTTAGCGATTTTTAGCGATGATTGCTAGTAATGCTGAGCCATCCCTAGATATACTGATTTTATCCGTTGTAAACAAATGGCCTCAAATTTGCACCATCATTCAAAATATCTATTTCTCACAGACCACCATTGTAAACTCCAATCAGAAGTTTTTAATAACCTCGTTTTTGTCAGAATCCATTGCTGTTCCAGCAGCGTGATGTAGTTAAATTAACTAAATGCTGTTCAACATAGGCCAATAGAATGGGAGGTAGATTATTGTTTTACAACATTGCGAAAATTATTTGGAGAGATATTTGTAGTTCAGTAGCGAAAGTTTTTGTTGAATGTATTAGAGATCCTAATTTTATACAACGACCTTTACTTGTAAATGTTGAAATGTTGGAAATCTTTATTCGATTTCATTTATCCAAGAAACATGTCCCATTGGACACCCATGTGTCTTTCATTTTTGACACTGAAGAGCAATGCAGTATCATTGGACTCAATATTTTTCGAGTTGATGTTAAATAAAGACTATTTTTACATATTTTAAAAATCTGGCATCCGAACTTCTTATTGTTGAACAAGACTCGTTGAATTAGTCTGAAAATGTAATATAATTTCACACAGCTGCCCTTCATTGAATGAAGGTAAACAGAGCAAATGTTAAGCGAGGCTTCAAACAACTACAAAAAAGGTTATTTTGTCAACTTGCCAAATTTACCAAACAATCGGACTTTACGAAAAATCAGATGGATATTCTCTCGATTTTTAGGCTGTTGTCATTGTTGATAGTGACATTGTTTTGAAATTTTTTTGGAAGATATTTCTGAGTCAAAGCTAATATTTCTGATGTTTTCAATAAAACCCAATTATGACAGAAAAATAGAAAATTTTACATGTGAACTATGCTCGTTTACTGGACTTCTGATATCATCTGCTGAGGGCTTAGAAGCCCACAGGTACTCCCTTGTGTGGTTAATCAAAGCATTGGCGGCTTCTCAAAATCACTTCTGACTCCAATACCTGCTGGACCCATTATGGCTGACATGGCAGGCTGGCCCATTTTATCCCATTTTTAGTTTCTCAAGCAGTACTGCATTCTGGAAATAAACGAAAAGTCCTGCGTTTCTCACCCTGCAGGAAGTTCAGTAAATTCTGCCTTTTGCAAGGATTTCAGTAAATTCTGTCTGGATGTATTTCAATGCTCCAATGCAAAGTCTATGGGAATTTCATATTTCAACATGTGCAGAATTAGCCAGTGATTGAATCTTATTGATTCCTACATAAAATTACATGCATTAGTGAGTAGATCTGAGCTATATGGCCATGTTTCAAAATTTCAGTTTGAAAATGAGCTGAATATCCAAGAAATACTCAGAGGATCAATAAATTCTGAATGCAAAATCTGCCTACCTAATGTTTTCAGATTTAGACACAATTTACTGATTCACAGTAATTGCCTAGTCTGAATGTGTTCAGACTGCATGGCAATTACAATGGTATGAACAGTTATAGATTCTTAAGCAGAATTTACTGACTGTATAAACTGGTTGAAACCATATCAAACTGGTTTGTCATCATTGGTCAAAATTTACTGATCTCAAAAAACACATGGTTCTGAAAATTTAAAGATATCTATAATTGTTGCCAATATTTCAATATCCCTATGAAATTAAAGCTAACTCATTAGGCATCCAAGCTACATGGCCATATAAAAGATAAATTGTGGACGACTGTGATATTTGTGGATATTCCACCAGAAATGAGCATGAAAACCAGCCCTCCCATTGACTTACATTGAGACAGAATTTACTGATCTCCTCGCAAATGGCAGAATTTACTGAACTTCCTGCTGGGTTTTTCTGGGTGCCCCCTCCCTCTGAACAGAATCACACAATCCCTCGTACTTCATACGTGTAATTAAAAATCACTTCATTCTGGATATTCTAAAATTGACTAAAGATCACTCATCAAGTGGGTTGTACGTCACCACGGTTAACAGCGGTTAATGGCTTTGTGCATATCCAGTTCCTCGCACTAATAATTATAAAGTGACAATCGACAACTTAAATGTTGGTTTTTCTTGGACGAAAAGAGAATGAAAATAAACTTCTTTTATTATTTTTTGTTATTTATATTATTTAGTTTTGGCCTTTAATGTTTTATCATAACTACTACTGTGTACAGTGTAAGATCAACAAGCAAGTCCTCCAGTATGACTACAGACTGTACTGCCTCTGGCGTAGTCTGTCCAAGGGGTAGGGAGTATACCCTCTCCTGCCTGGGGGAGTACCCCTTGTCCTATCTGAGATGGTACCCCCTGTAATGTTTGGCACCCCTTGTACTGTCCAAGGGTCCCCCTGGCTACAGGCTTAACTGCAGTCCCCCCCCCCCCGCAATACCCCTCGATGTCAATTTTGCACAAAAATGCCAGAAATGTCAAATTTGTGTCTTTTAAGAAAAACTCTGAATAAAGTTCAGAAAAACTTTCATTTTTTAAGTAACAACACGATCACCGAAAATCGTACCATTGCCTTCGTCAAATAACAAGAGATTGAACGCAAATGGGATTTTTGTGTTGTTCAATACCCCACACTGACTGGTGTATGCAATGGGTGCGTTGTACCAAGTGCCATGAATGAAGATGGCAGCATTCAGAATATCTCTCATTGGTCAATGAAACCCAAAGTGGCGGGAGTTTTGAAAGAATTTTTATTGAGCTGTGTGGAAGTTTGATTGGAAGTTTCTATGAACTCTATTTATTTGGGTTGTTTCTGTTAAAAATTCTTTCATTTTGACTGAGAGCTATGAATGGCGTATACAAGGGGAAGATGCACGCCCCTGCCCCTTCAGCAATTCTGTTATCATTTTCATGCAGTTTTCGAGAAAAATTGGCCAAAATATTAGGTTGATACCCCCTACCTTTGGGATTGACAGCTCCCAACCTCGTCTGGCGAATGCTGGATTCGCCACTGGTTATGTATTTGTCCATTCATCTCTGTGAGTATTTTTGTCACAAGCATAAATTGCAGTCTAAGTTATGGTTATAATTCAGTGTCAGTTCAGTTTGAGTTTTCAGTTTGAGTAAAATATAAACTATTTACGCAAAACAGAAAAATAAAATAATCTGAGGGAAATGAAAATTTATTAAATAATATTTGGTAAAAGTGTAATAAATAACAAAACTATACATTTTCCCTCATCAAAAGTTGCTCATCCACTCACAATAAAACTCCTCAGACCTGCATGAAGCCAATAGTTGCCAGTTGCAACAACTTAGTTCTGGGTTTAAGGAACCATCATCGATGAGGAGGTCTAGGTTGGCTGACTAAAGTCCGAGGTCTGGGTTGAAAACCCAGACCAAGGACTTTGGTGTAGCCAACCTAGACTGACTCAGAGGTGATTGTTCCTATTCTAACACAAGATAAATTTATTTTTATTTGAATTTCTCATCAAAAACAGTAAATATATAGATCTAGCCAAAGATTTTAAATGCATTTCTTTTCATTTAAAATAGCTGCCAT
>JBCAUG010037941.1:0-10002 GCA_038406175.1 Haplosyllis leylae | reverse complement strand
GGTTAAGGCCGACTGTAAAGGTTGACGAAACTTACAGTCGGTCACGGCACTTTTACAGTCGGTGGTGAAACTTTTTAGTCGGTGATGAAACTTCCATTGATGCACACACGACAGCGCCTGTAAGTTTTGTCACCAACTGTAAAAGTGCCACAACCGTCTGTAAGTTTTGTCAACCTTTACAGTTGCTGATCATCACCAGACCCGCAATCCGGTTAACCATCACAAGGGGGGGCAATTGAAATCAAACCCAGTACGCCCCGGGGGGGGTGATTGAAAACAGCAATTTTTGATTTTGTACTCCCCCCGGGGCGTACTGGTGGGGGGGGCGATTGAAAACGTTTCACCGGGTTTTTCTTGGAAATGTTGGCAAAATATTATGCCAGTCATTGGCGGATCTGAGGGGGCGCCAGGGACAGGCACCCCAGTCCAATTTCTTTCATTTTTGTGCAGTTTTCAGGGAAATCATGGATCCGCCATTGATATCCCTGTTATTATTTCTTTTAAAATGTTAATTATAAATCAATGGTTGATGTGATAAAGATGCCGACTGACAGAAAGTTTAGATGAACTTGTGGGCATTCGCGACTTCCCACGGAGGGCGCAGATTACACAGCAGGAACCCTCATCTCGGCAGGGAGTATAAAGAATAGCCAGGTAGCAATTACTTACAACATTGTTCATTGGATAAGTTGATTCTAACAAATAATTTCATTCGCTTCGGACCAGTCACGTGGGTTTGAATGACAATTGGTTTCAAGAGACCCATGAAACAAATGTCTAGGCGGGTTCCCTCGAAACAGATTGACAATCTGAGGCACAAAAAGACAGCAGCCATACCTTTTATTAGCCAGGAACATTACACGACAGAAGCAACGATTGATGGCAAAAATGCTGGCGATGTAGACTTCTTTCTTATTATGGAATAAAATAAACAAGAAAGCGAATTGGCTATATGTGCATCTGAGGTAAGATCGTGGATTGAAAAATGTCAAAAAGTGGAATGTGGCTTCTGGCTGGCATGGCCGCCATGGTGTTGCTCGCCAAAAATGAAGCAGAGGCGGCTGATTTTGGATATTCTGCTGGGATGGATTCGCCAAGACATGGGAAATGTGAACCTATAACCATACCCCTGTGCAAGGATATTGCATACAATGAAACTATCATGCCGAATCTCTTAAATCACCAGAAACAAGATGATGCAGGTATGAAAATAAGTGACTCATTTCCTACAATTTCATTTGCATTTTGATATCATGTTTGCTTTGCATTTCAAATGCAAATTGCACTGACAGAATTGCGGTTGAGACTAGGGGATATTAAGTTCGGTTTTTTGGAATCACTATCTGGTGGAGCAAACCCAAATTTTTTTTACAAAAAGAGTTGTAGCGGGCCGTGCATTTTGAAGTAGGTCTATCAGTGGGTGATCCAGTGCAGATCGTTCATTTCATTTATCAAAGAAAAAGACATAAATCTAAAAATTTGGATCAAGAAAAGCACGCGGGAAAGAAAATGGTTGTGATGTATTGTGTAGCTGACTTCATTGCCTAATTCTTGTCTCGACAAATTTGCACATTGATTGTAGTCTGTTAATACTGCATTTAGTGTGTTGATTGACATTACGCTAAATAATGTGTACTATAATTTTTCACACGAATTGATTACAAATGTGATTTCGTATTGCACAGGTTTGGAGGTTCACCAGTTTTTCCCATTGGTGAAGGTGCAGTGTTCACCGTATCTGAAATTCTTCCTGTGCGCGATGTATGTGCCAGTGTGTACTGTCTTGGAAGAAGCCATACCACCCTGCAGATCCCTGTGTATCTCAGCAAGGACTGGCTGCGAAACACTTATGAACAGGTCAGCCTAAGTTTAATCCTGATAGTTGTAATATGTCTCATACCAGAAATCGAAACAAGTCCATCAAACTACTTGTATTTTCCCGACTGAATTTTCAACAAATCTTCCAATCGCAGGTTCGGTTTTCAATGGCCTGAGAGCCTGGAGTGCAGCAAATTCCCGGTCAGTGGTCTCTGTGTCGGAGAGAACAAAACTGAACATGTCGACAACGGACGGCCCGGTGGAGGTGGTGTCATTCCCGATGGATCTGTCCGTCCCGGGGACAAGGACCCCTTCTACCCAAACAAAACGTGGCCAGGAAACAGAAACAACAAGCGTTTTGGCGTTGAATGCCCGAAGCAATTCCATGTGTCCGCTTCTTACGACTACAAGCTCCAGATTGATCACAATATTCTGAAAAACTGTGGAATGCCCTGCAACGACGATATCTTCTTTGGCTCCAGAGAACGGCTGTTTGCCAAATATTGGATTGGGGTGAGTTTGAGCACCAGTTCAAGTACACATTTCTGATGTATTGGTATTGATATTGTTATCATGATTCGGTCGCGTTGACGGTTGTATGCAAGATAAACTATTTTTCACTATAATGTGTCAAAATGTTGCAGGTTTGGTCTGTACTGTGCGCCTTCTCCACATTGTTCACTGTGCTGACGTTCCTGGTGGATATGAAGCGCTTTGACTATCCTGAACGCCCCATCATCTTCATATCCGGGTGCTACTTAGTGATCTCCATCGCCTACATCACCGGTTTTATTCTAGAGGACAAGGTTCGTACGTTTCCGTGTAGATTGGTACAGTGGAATCGAAGTGTAGGTTACTCAGCCCCCCTCCCCCCACACCCCCCTCCCCACCCCCGAAAACGTATTTATCAGTACATACTCTAATACAAGTCGAATTCTTTGAATGCTGCCTAAATATAACAAGCTGATACAGACAATCGTCTTTTCCAAGTTCATGGGGTTACCATGGTTATTTTTATTTTCTTCAATCATAGGTTTCATGTTCGGGACCGTTTCCTACCACACATGACGTGAAGACAGTGCGTGTGGTGACGCAAGGAACCAAAGTGGAAGGATGTACGATACTCTTCATGATGATGTACTTCTTCAGGTACCAGCGTTTATCATTTTATCCTTTGACGTGTTTGTGGTGACAAGTGGGAATGTCTTGTCAGTTCGTGCAGGGTAAAATTCCCTTCAATTGAAGAGATATGTAAAAGCTTTAGAAAGATTTTAATTGTATCTTGTATGTATCATTCAATGGAAGCTGTTATATTCTAACAACTTAAAAGACGAAAACAGCATTTAAAATTTTGGAAAATGGTAATTCAAGAGCAGTCTAGCAGAAAATTTACCCAGAAGTACCAACAGAACGCTAAATTTGCACTTAGCTTTTGCAATGAAAATTGTTCTGCGATATAATGGAGTTTGGCAATAAAAGAATTGAGTTATGGAGACATTACGAGCGTAGCGATAGCTGTGTGTAAGTCTATACACTGATTAACGCTGACAAACACAGCTGGCTTCTCAAGGGGGAAAAACATTAATTGGTGAAAACACCCCGCAGGGCCACCGCAATAGCAAAAATAACTTTGCGAACAGGTTCATATGTAACTGTAGAATTAATGTTTGTTTAGCTGAAGATTTCTCAGGTCTTTTTTATCTGAGTAGCTGAAATTATTGGGAAGCATATGTTGCATCAGTCGTTTCTCCAGGGATTTATGTTCTACAGAAATTCATTTGCGAAAAAGTTCTTGCGTTACAGTTTTTAGTCCTTCACCTGTAATCATGTAATAATAAGTCAATGTAAATAACCTGTAACTAAACTTAAAAGAGAGTATGAATTGTTTATATTTTAGCATGGCCAGCTCCATCTGGTGGGTGGTTTTGACTCTAACGTGGTTCCTCGCAGCGGGACTCAAGTGGGGTCACGAGGCGATTGAATCTAACTCGCAGTACTTTCATCTGGCTGCATGGGCAGTGCCCACCATCAAAACCATCGCTATCCTCGCCATGGGTAAGTAACTGCGGAAGTATTGCTAATTGGTTGACGTTTTAAGACTTATGGTCTGTTTACACGTAACGACACCGTCACCGTGCCCGTCACCGTCAACTTTTATAATTGTGCCAATGGTGACGGGCTGTCTGACGGGCAGAATAGGTCTGGAACCCATTTAGCCTGTCAGATGGCCCGTCACTATTAACACAATGTTAACTTGACGGTGACAGTGTCGTTACGTGTAAACAGCCCTTTAAATTCTCCCGCCCCAAATTATAAAATTGTCACAATATTTTCGTTGGTTACAAAGATGTTTACCTAGGTTCATCTTGTTTAACAGGTAAAGTAGATGGAGACGATTTGGCCGGAACATGCTACACAGGAATGTCGGACGTGGATGCACTGCGCGGATTCATCATTGCACCCCTCGTCGTGTACCTTATAATCGGAACGTGTTTCCTGTTGGTCGGGTTTGTCTCTCTGTTCCGCATCCGAACAGTGATGAAAAGTGACGGAACGAAAACAGATAAGCTGGAGAAGCTTATGGTGCGCATTGGTGTATTCAGTGTACTGTACACAGTCCCTGCCACTATAGTCATAGGCTGCTACTTCTATGAGCAGTCGTTCCGCAATGACTGGATGAGTACATGGTATACGGAGACATGCAACAAGAACCCTATTCTATGCAACAGGGACTGGGATGCAAGTAGCGAACACTTACCCAAACCTGAGTTCACTGTGTTTATGATCAAGTACCTCATGATGTTGATCGTCGGAATCACGTCTGGCTTTTGGATCTGGTCGCGCAAGACGTTGGCCTCGTGGCGTAACTTTTGTATGAGATGCTGTGGTGGAAGTAAGAACGAATCAGTCGTGTGAGTTGAGAAAGTTCTGGGCCAAGGAACAAAATGAACATAGACGTTCCCTTAGCAACGAATTATTGTTACATTGCCATGGATGCCACATACGTGACCATATGGACACAGATACTTAAAGACTGTTTGTTAAGAATACACTTTTTACTTTTAGTCCATCTGTGTTTTATCCATTCATCGCGTTGTGCTCGACCACGTCGTGATGCTTTTAATACTGGTTGAAGCCAAATCGCACTCAACGTTGCTGCAATGTGATCTACGCAAGTGTGCTTGGTGTACGGTAATTCTACTTTTGTATTTGTGTATATTCGTGTACATAGCATAGTTGTACAGAAATCAGTATTTATATTTCCACAATGTGACCGCACACAGAACATTACACGGCCAATTGCGTTGTCACGTGATCCTAAGGGTAACTCATCTGTCGGGAAGTATCCCAATACAATGCCTACCACCTGTGTGTAGCATTGGAACTTAAAGCCACTACAGAACCATAACCATAGAGAGGCTCTAACCAAGACAAAAACACTGCCATGAAATGAAAAGGCAAAGTTAAAGTTAGGATCTAACAAGTAGTGGATATACGTGGACTGGTTCTGCTGGGAAGTGGAACTGGTTCTATCTATGAATTCAGCTCCTGTCATCAGTGCAACACAGTAAGGTGTTGTTACCAGGTTGCAGGTAAGTTGTTTTGGACGATGCAAAAAGTGACACTGGAAGTTCCAATAGGAATTGCAGTTCCTGAGTTTTGGTGTCCAGGCCCATGGTAGTAATGCGCTCGCCCGTGGCACATATCTACATGTTACATCTCAAGGGAAATGTGTGTCGCATTTGCAAATTTATGAATCGCCAAGCAGCATCGCACGGTCATAGACAAGTTACTCAATAGATGAACAATTTGTCTATGACACGGAACGAATATTAATGTTCGGAGACAAGAGTTGTTATTGTGTGTAAATATTCTGATTTCCTTCGGGTGAAATATGAAACAATACAAGGAAAGCATCGTTCTTGCGACTAAGTCAAACATTTGAAGAGATGGGAGCCTATTATGTGAGTGAGGGATAATTAAATAGTTGCATGAACGTACATAAGAAATGCATTAGTGCCCGACAAATCATGTTCTTATGGTACATGACAGCTAAAAAGTTGAACGCATTGGAGTATGCAATACCATAACGTAGTGAGGAATCACCTCATGTCTACCGTGCACACTAACATGGTTCCTTATCGAAAAAGGCCACATAAGGGTCTCGTAAATTGGTGAGTTCTGGCAGATAAGATTTTATTCCCAAGCCTCATTGGTAATATTATCAGTTATCATGCGAGTTTGGAGGGTGACATCATTTTTATCAGTACGAGGGATGTGTCTGATGTCTGATATCATCCGAGGGCATTTCTTACCAGGGTAATATCATTTCTTACCAGGGTAATATTATATTTATTCAGTTTTTGTCAATGGGAATTTAACATTGCGCTGCTGCTGTCGTGGGATAATAGTCGGCACCATTTCCCCGCTGTAACGTAAATCGAAAAGGCAATGTAATAGCAAAGAATAGTCAGGTTTCAAATGTTTTTTGCTGTCGTTCTGATTATTGGTGAAAATCTGCTTTTAAAAAATGTCCATTTCTGTAAATTTTTAAAATGAATTTCACAAGCTCCTCTTTAGTTTTGTGTCGGTTCTCCCTACTTGGCTTCATTTACGAAACAATTTTGAATTCTAAAAAAAAAGAAGACAAATTATATATTTCGAGTAATTGCGGTAATCTATGCAATAGTTTATGTTTTGGCAAAGGCCTTTGGGCAATATACATAAAACTTCTTCATAAAGTGTTAGTCCGGCCAAAACCGCCACGAGGCACTACTTAATAACCAGAATGACAGCTGGACCCAGAATAAAACAAGCCGTTTATTGTTAAGGCTTGTTTACACGTAGCGTCTGCGTGTGCGTCAACGTCTGCGTCAAGTTTTGTATTGAGTCAATGGTGACGCTGACGCACACACACAGAATGGCTTCAGACCCATTCTTTGCATGTGCGTTTGCGTCACCATTGACTCAATACAAAACTTGACGCAGACGCACACGCTACGTGTAAACAAAGCTTTACCTCTCCGTTTGGTTTTTGGTACGTTATACTGTTAGAATATGAATACTGTCTATAAATTGGGTTATATTTACTCAACACGGCTAATCTTGCTTCATAAAATGAGCATTTAGTCTGTGACATAAAACATACATTTTCATAAATTAAATCAAGGAATAGATAAAATGTGATGTTATTGTTGCGCGTAATTTTAAATAAAAGTATTTAGACAATTTAGTATCAGTTTTTAAGAAAAGACCATTGAGGTGGGTGACATGTAAAAGATAGTTCACGTAAATGAAAGAAAGATTGAGAGTGACTGAATTTTTAAAGTAATTTGTAATAAATGTGTTATTTCACATAGAATTTTTACAACCATACAATTTATTTTAGGTGCTACGTTTGGCTTTTTTAGGTTATACACCATATCCAACATTGTAATTACAAATTTTAAACGAGCTTTAAAGCTAGATCTTATTGCTTCAAGCCTTATGTTTACACAGTATGACAGTTGTGAAAATGTTTATATTTGGCTCATTTCCACAAAATACATGTTAACTTGCCAAAAATAGTGCTTTAATTGTTTTGTTTTACCGGTCATTTTTAGTTCTGCGACATTTGGCAAGAGTAAATTTTATTAAGACTTGTGAGATGGTGGCTTTCATGGCTACCCTATTTGTATTTATTGTACAGAGAAATACATGTACTAGGGTGAGCCTTTCAATTTGTATCCACCTTATTTTAATAAATCTATATCATATAGTATTCAAATGGTTAGGTAACTGGCCTTTTGAATTAAAAACTAGGTTTTTTGTAAAGTTTTAGTTGTGCCATGTTCAGCCATCTTATGCGTGTGAAGCCCGTTTTTCACTCACACACAAAAGATTCCACATTGAGAGCTGTTGAAATTTTTAATGCATGTGTGGTTGCGTGCTGTCTTTGCGAGAAAAATATTTAAACTTTGTTAAGAATAAATTTTTAGCATTGTATAATGTGTCAAAGATATTTTAAAATTGTTCTTGTGATAACTGTGACAATCAAGCTGTATGTTGTGTTTGTTGAAGAAAACAGGACTGGTTTGAATGGAAGAAATGTCATCATGATTATAACTTTAACAGTCAGTCCATGAAAGCCATAAATGTAAAAGCTTCGGAAATAATTGCAGAGCATGCCGTCAATACTGCTTGAATTTTAAATGCGAAATTCATGAATAATTTTGCGCATGAGTGAGGACATACCAAACGAGATTTAAATTCAGTGTCTGGCCAAAGAGGACAGGTGTTGATATAAAAACTTTTAGTCACTACTGTTTTGATTTCCCACGGGCAAAATTATCATAATTAAATGTCAATATTTTGAGCAAATAACAGACCACTACAGTTTGGAATTGATAATTAGATTCTATCTGATCAATCGACAGTGTTTAAATCTCCCTATTTTCTTTTTTCTGGTTGAAAGTTTTCTCTGGTATTGGGTGAACCAGAGCACACTGTGAAATGAAATAGTTGCCAACAGAATTCTTGAAGAGATCAGTGTCGTCAGAATTTTCAAACGTTTATGATATTTAAGACAAAATGCTGCAAGTACTATATCAAGAGTTTATGTAGGTGTTGAGACACAAAGAATATTTTGGAAAACCTGGGTTGTCTTGCCGATAAACATTGCTGTATAATGTCTATTTTTGTTGTTTTGGTTTTAAAGAGAGAATTGCCTCCTACACTGAGATATTTCGATCTGGTATTTACTATCTTTAGACACAATGATTGAAATCTTTCCAACAGCAAGGAGGTGGATACACCTGTTTTATGTTTCCGGGCCACTGGCAGTGCCACTTCTTCCCGACTGCGGTAGAATTTTGTCTTATGTCGTGGGGTCATAAAGACAAGACACGGTGTTGGTTAGGCGTGAATGCTGGTTTATTGCAGGGGATCAAGTTGTACATAGCTCGGGTAGATTTACTGAAGTGCCCGCTGGTCGGCTGGGGCATGTTATATATACAAGGTCACGCAGTGGCCTTGGCCTTGGTCGGGAGGGACTCCGACACTGGGCAGTAAAATTTGACAATGAAACAACTAACAAAGTCCATCTAGTTATTGGTTGCAATGGACAGAGTGCAAATCGAACTATTGCAAGCTATTTTGACAAGAATTGGTAACTTCTCAAATGTTCAATTTTTGCACATAATTTTTCCTTAAATTTCCCAGTGTTGCATCAAAATTTCTGCCTTCTTTTACCAGAATTTAAAATTCCCTGGCTAGAAAAATCTATTCATATTTCTTCAGGTTTTCAGGTGTCTGTGGGAAGCATGGAGTCGCAGTTAAAATCTGGAATTAAAGCCTCGGGGGAAGATTTCAGCAGGTGCCGACAATGGCAACGATTCTTTTAGCCCATGAACAAGACAAAATGTACTTTTTGCATTGAAGTAACAGAGACAAGAACAGGTATGAATATTTCAGATTGGAGCAGACCATCACAATTTGTAAAATTCACCCTTCGTCTTGTGCACATATTGGACCTCGTTGACACAGTTTTCAGTGGAACCATAAGTTTCAGTTGTTCATTCATTGAGAAGCTTCACAAAAGTCTCCTCGATTGCGGCAATGTTCACTCCTCATGACTTTGTGCACTCCCTTACTGAAGCTTTACCGAAGCTGTTGGAGTTGCACTACAGTTCCTGCATACTAATACCTCACATGAAAAGTTTTCCACGGGTATATTTCACAAGGACTCATTCAGACAAGTTTTAATCTGGGAAATTTAATTATTTGTTTCCCCGAAAGGTAGTATAAAATGAAAGTCGCAGTTCGTTGATTGGTTTTATGTTCGGGATATTGTTGCTGTCGGCAGAATGCTGACCCTGAACCAAGTGATCAGAATACCAATTCACCTTCTTAAGTGAAGCTGAGTTCCTGTTCTGGACAAACATTAAATTGCTGAACTTCCTGAAAAAAAATCCTCTTACAATCTCTGACAATTTTCTGTTCAGCTTGTGAATGATTTGGATGAGCATATGTCTTTTCAAAGCCAGTGCTAGTGTGTTTTTCTGGGCTGACTTCCAGAAATTGAAACTTGTTAAATTGCGGAAAAAGTTGTAGCATTTACTTTTATACTTTTATTAGTCTCCGCAAGGAGACTATCTGTGATGCACTCGCTACTACTGAGTGGATATTTTTTTGGTCAAATTTTAC
>JBCAUG010037930.1:0-10003 GCA_038406175.1 Haplosyllis leylae | reverse complement strand
AATTTGGGTCATTTCACTGATTCTAAGAATATAATTTTAACTTTGTGCTTTTTATTGCAGAGAAAGCATGATTGATTTTCGTGACATTCAAGATTTGGATAAAGTAGTGTTCACGTACAAATTCGGCCAAAGCGATAAAGCTTTCTTATGCTCAGTGTCGACGTCCTGTCTGCTTTGCGTACACATACCCAAAACGAGCGGTGTCAGAAAATCTTGGACACTTGCTTGGCTTGACTGCAAAGGACCAGAACCAGAAACAAAGGAAACGAAGGTGGCAGAAATTGGATGGAGTACCATCGACGATTTTTCGCTTGTCAATGTAGCAGGAAAAAAACTGCTTGTTTGCTTAAATCCTGAAGTAGGGGATCGTTCCATTGTGGCATACGACATGAACACGCTAAAAGAAGAATGGAGTATCAGCTCTGAAAACTTTGGTACGTTTGATCCAAGAGCAGTAAGTGCAGATCCGCATGGTTTGTTGTTTGTCTGCGGAGCGTCCAAACCCTTTGTGTTTGTTTCACGCAAAAAAGGAAACCAAACGACTAGAAATGATTGTATCCAGATGTATTCTGCTTTAGATGGTAAGCATCTAGGGTACTTGGTACGGGATGAGGGAAGAACCAGTAAACGCAAAATGGCACCAACAATCCTCCTCATCATAACTAATATAGTACAACAACAGTGCAGAATAAAATTAATTAAATGTTGATTTTTTGGTAAATACTCAATAATAGGAAATGCAAAGCTTGTTCAATAAGGGTTGGAGAGTGAGAATTATAATCAAACACAATTCACATGTCTTATGCTGTGGAGATCAATAGAATTAGAGTTGGGGTACCCATACCGATACATCTACGCTGTACATAATATATACCTAAACATACAGTGTAGGAGAACTGAATGTATTGACTGCTAATTTTGTAATATTTTTTTAGCCTGTTGAACTTAAGCAATAAAGACTGATTCAGAAGCTGCTATTTGAGTCTTTACCGTGCATGTGAACTAGTATTCATAGAGGAGTGCTCATGTGTGGCCATCCAGACAGATTATGCCTTATGGTTCTTCCCCTACACCACTTAGTCCAGTGCATTATTAGATACCACGATTTTCCCCCTGAGAGGAGTAAAACTGGACCAAAATCTCTAGGTTTTTCAAAAAAAGACAACATGGGTTAACATCCTATTGAGATATTTTTCCAAAACCAAGCAGAAAATACATTTTCAAATTTATTCTATTAATACCACCACCATACATAAATAGACATGTAATGATTTCGCTGTTCAAAATGTTGCGCATGTAATGGTGTATTCACACTGGCTGTCTTATACATTGTTGTGTATGTAAATTAATATTTACCAAGTTCTGCATAATGCTACGCCTGCAATAGAAAGAAATCTCAAGGAAAGTAACAAACCTAGATCATACTGCAGAACTTGGTAAATATTACGCAGAAGAATTAGCACATTGCAGAAGTTAGGTAATTTTGCCATGTTGAATGCCGACAAACTATTGAAAATAGTAATAAAGATCAAAATCCCATCACAACTCATCTCAGGATTCAGTTTCAAGTCCCGAAAAATGGGTTTGGAACCCATTCTTGATTTTTGAGGTCCTGATTCAGGACCTGGTAAGTAATATGAAACATACTGCATAATCGCATACAACTCATTCTTCCGGTCCAGGTTCCGTTCCCCTGTTCTGGTCCCGGAGTAGGCCAGAGTGAATACACCATACGTCCAACTGATTTCATGAAAAGAGAGCAGTATCAACAAGGGCAGATGCAGCGAACCGAATCCAAGTTTCAAGCTGACCTCATGTCCCAACATTTTGTGCAGCCTGTCAACAAGAAACTCAGGGACAATCACATTTTACAGCTCTTTATCATTTTTACCAAATAAACTCTTTTTATTTATTCTGATCACTGTAGGTTTTATTTCACCACATAATTCTCATTTACAACACAACAGTTTAAAAATTCAGTAAGATATTACATACATGGAAATTTAACCTTGAAATAATGTATGCCATTACCTAGTTGTTGAACTTTTTGTCATGCCATGACAGAGGAAAGACTTTTTTGATATTCAAGCTTCAAGTGGGGTCATTCTCCATTCCCCGCTCAATTCGTTCGTAACAATGCGTCATGTCAGTTTTCATCCCGTAGCTCCCTTCCTTCCAGCCTCAACAATCATCTCAAATGCTTAATGCAGAAAACATCTGGACAACTTAGTTGGATAGGTTTTAAACACAAATTATAATTTTAATCTTGATTGCACTTGACTACGTTTTTTATTTTGAAATATATAATACATTTCTAGAACCTTACATTCCAAGCCATTTTCGTCAACTTATTTATTCTGTTAGCCTATTGCCAAAGATCCTTTTCTAATTTTAAGCAAATATTATTGCTCTCTTTAATATTCTTTTTTTTTGCAAAAACAACCCTCACCACACGCATATGTGCGCCAAGATACAAAACTATGAACGAACAAATGAAATTTTAGGTGCAGTCAACATCTGTCATCCACCCTGATGCCACTTATTCCACAATTAAGGACTTTGAAGAGCTTCATCAATCCGCCTCCCTCCTCCTTGACGCTAAAAAAAAACTTATTTTCAGTATGGCATAACAATGGTAAAGAAGATGGACGATTATTGATTAATTTTGATTACAATGAACACAAAGGTGATTTGATAATCTATCATATTTTAATGAATGTTAATTTTGATTATTAGCAATATGTATCTCTTTGAACCACTTTTTGTCAGTGCAGCTGCATGTCATTCTACTCACCCGCTGCTTGACTGTTTTGTGACCCAGATATAGAACCTGAAAATGTACTATTTCAGTGAATGCGGTTTATAGGTTTTACAAATCTATACTCCAACTGCATCAACCAGTATTTTTGTGTTTACCTTTTGAGAACGTTTGGTAAAAACATACCTCTCACAGATAATATGGGTAGAGGCCAATTCTCTGAAAAAGTACTCTATGGCAGTGAATAGGATACATGTGACTCTGTTTAGTATTTTAATTTAAGAATAAAAAATGTGATAGGATAGTGTATTGCAAGAAAGGTAATTTAATAGTTCATTATATTTATCTGATTGTTCATTTCAATTAATATAAAAATATAATAGTTTTCAGAAATGCATATATGTGGCATTCAGCTCACCTGCTGCTTGATTTATTTGTGTCCCAGATTGAGCAACTGAAAATGGTTGATTATCAATGTAATATTTCCGTAAATATGGTTTATAGAAATTATGAATCCATACTTTAATTTGCTTCAACCAGTATTTTATGTTTACCATCTGAGAAAGTTTGGTAATTATCTCAAAAACACACCTCTCACAGATGATGTGGGTAGTCCAAGTCCAATCTCTGAAAAGTATTGGAAAGTAGTGAGTAGGATATATAAACATGTGTGAGACTGTTCAGTATTTTAAATTAAGAACAAAAAATGTGATAGGATAGTGTATTGCAAGAAAGGTAATTTGATAGTCCATTATATTTATCTGATTGTTCATTTCAGTTAATACAAAAATATATTATTATCCCAGTATGCAAATACATGTCATTCAAATAACCTGCTCCTTGACCAATTTCTTTCCCAGATTAAGGAACTGAACATGGTTGACTATCAATTCAATATTTCAGTGAATATGGTTTTCAGAAATTATGAATCCATACTCTAATTTGCTTAAAATATAAGATTAATAAAAATGTTTGACACTGTTTGGTATTTGTAATTCAGAGTCATAAATGTGACTGGATAGTGTATTGTATCAAATGTGGTTTGATAGCTTGTGATAGCTTCTGAATGTCAGTTTCTATTAATGTAAAGATATTTAGTTTCTAGGAAATTCTAGGCAAATTCATGTCATTTAACTAAGCTTTATCAGGACTGCTTTGTGACCAAGCAGAAGGTCCTAATGGTTGATAATCAGTATAGCATTTCAATGAATAGAGTTTACAGAAATTACAAATCCATACTCGGATGTACTTCAACCAGTATTTTTGTGTTTATCATTTCAGAACTTTATGATGTGTGGTAATTTAATTTCAATGACTTTGCCTAAATGATAGGACAGTCTACTAGATCTATATTCATCTCCAGAAAACTATTTTCTATGCAATAATTTTTTCAACCGGTAATTTAGTTAAGATTAAATAAATGACATTGAATAGTAGATCTATGTAATATTATCTGAATACTATTTGAAAATCGTAATTACAAACTGTGCACTGATTTGTATTCTTTTTATACATTTAATTTTGGTGACTTCGAATTTGCCACTTAAGAAAGGTTGATTCAGAAAACTGCAGTGCATCTGTTGCTGATAATGTCAAAACCATCCAATAGAAATATAATGTTTTCAATTGTGTTAACATTTGATCCAGTTAGAGGTACTGGAAATAGATTGGCTTAACACAACAGCAAAACGACTAGCGACAAAATATAATTCCGCATTTACCTTTCAAATGGCAACTTTGAGAAGTTCTGGCTCAGGACTTTTATTGGAAAAAATAGAAGAAAAAATCTATTAGCTCACCTACTGCAGACACCTCAAGGCTGTCATCAGTATCACTGCTCGTATTATCAGCACTATCTCTGCCATTGTCAACCAGTTCCACTACCATGCGTTTTTCTCGAACCATTCTGCCTATCTCTATTTCAGAAATATATTCATGATAAACATATTCTCTCTTTCCAGACAAATGCATATTGATGTTATCTTCTATTCCTTTGATGGTATCCATTTTGCCCATGATATCTTCATATTTATTTTCTACCCCTTTTTCTATCGATTCCTTCATATCATTCAAAACAATCAGGGTTTCATTCATGGCACTAAGTTCATCTTTCACAAGAGTTCTCACTTCTTCCACCTTTCTCTTACTTTCTTCAATTCTCTTGTCAAATTTCTTGCAGAATTCATCCTTTTCCTTTGTCAACTTCTTAATGCAAATATCAGCTTCTTTCTCCACATTTTCTTTGGCGCCGGAAATTTTACGTATTTTCATCTGCAAGTTGGTCTTAAATGATTGAATGCTTTTCATAATAATTTCTTTCTTCTCATCTTCAATTTCGGTAACATCATGTTTCTTGTGACTTGTTTTCAAGCATGTAGTGCAGATGGCCTTCTGACATTCTTGTTCATTGCAGAAAAGGATCAGTTCCTTCCTGTGTTCTGCACATCGTTCATACTCATACTGAACCTTTTTGGTATCATATTGCAGCCTCCTTATCTGGGTCAAAAGATACTTGTTCTGTGGAAAAGTCTTTTCTGCTCGCGTTACTTCATGTTTTGTCATACATTCTGGACACTGTAATTTCTTGTTCTGGATTAACTGCTTCAGACATGTTTCACACAATGTGTGAGTACACGGCAACAACCTTGGGATATGGTCCCCATCGACTGCAAATTCTTCCATACAGATTCCGCATGAAAGTGCAAGGTCCAAACTGTCTTGTTTTTTGGCCATCTTTTCAAAAATATCCAGTTCGTAGAAAAAATGCGGATTGTTTTACTTTACTTGAGCAATTCGAATCCAGTGCGAGGAAGACATGCAGATTGAATGACGCAGTAGCGTAGAAAGAGAGGAATTGTACCATATACTGTACTTTAGTTTGTCAAATGCTTCTACTTGAAATTTTATGAATGGTACTTGTGCCTCCAGTAGTCAGGTACTGTCGTTATTTTTATCTTTAAATTACATTAAAGTGTATACCTGTGTGTCACGAAGGACAAATGTACTTTTTCGTAAATGATAGCTCACACCCACCATCCTGGTACCATTACTGACAATGTTTTACTACTGCTCTTGTAGCTGAGGCAGCGGGATGATTGAAAGACCATCCTTGCGGGTTGAGGTCCATTTCGTAGCACATATTACAAATGCCAAATGTGCCCTTCGTGGTGAAAAACATGATTTAGATGGATAACTAAGGTTGTTTCGTATTTGTCACTGGTTTCTTACTCAATGATAAAATCAGTTGTCAGTAATGATGTCATTGATTTGGGTGTGAATTGGACTGCCGACTGGTACTAGTTTGTGTGCTCATATTGGATAGATACGTTCTGTTCTTATCTTATCACTTAGGACACTTTTATTGCTCGCATGATGTGACTTGTATGCAATATTTTACACTTTATAATGCCACAAGTAAAAAAAATGCATAGAAGTTGTATGATATTTCCATATTTATTACAAAAGTTTGGCAAATATTCACTGCATACATTTTATTTTTTTCGGAGAAATAAATGCTTTTTTCAAGTTAAGAAAATTTAAAATATGAAGCTCCCTGCTTTTAGCTTACAGTTTTTAGTCAAACGAAACAATTTTCGTGCTGTAACTTCGATTTTCATTTTCCCTCAATGATGACAGTGTATTTCATTTCAATGTTTCATGGATAGTCTCACACCTAGTATTTTATAGGGAAGGTAAGAATCATTTAACCAGAGAACTTTTAAAGCATGTCAGTTTCTAGGAAAATCTTTAAATTTGTACATTTCTCTCTTATTCAAAGTTAGTTTAAACAGATGTTTGGACTCCTATCATGTTGCTTTACAGCAGTAAATATAAGAACATTTCATTCAACGTGATTTTACTGATAGTTGCGTGACAGTCACATTTTTCCAAAATAGAGCAGAACTTTCATTGAATTCACCGAATTGAGGGAACCTGAAAAATCACTGATGTATAAATTAGGATTAATTCAACTGTCTTCGCCATTAGCTGTGTATCTGTGGCACAATGGTAGAGTCTCTGTCTCTCACACAGGAGATGGTGGGTTTTGAGTACAGAAATCCTTTTTTTAAATATTATTTTGTCAGTCAATTTGCTGAATTCAGTGAAAACATTTAGGGAAAACTGTGTGTTCACAAATAATCACGACTAGCTGAAAATGGTCAACAACTATGGCCATGTTCTCCACGTAAATGTAACTCCAGTCTCCTATTTCCAATTCCCCAAGCACGAGAAAAATTACGAAAATTTACAAAAGTCTATCGTATTTAACGATAATGTTGCTGAAGAACCAAGTGTAATCCTTCGTATGCGTCACAACGAGCGATGATGACGGTTCACACCAACATATCCTTCCTGGGATTCCCAGTCCTTGCTCTCCTCGTTTCATCAAACTACCGAGATACTTACCATCTGACAGGGTAAACATCTGGATACATCTGTTACCATCTGTGTAGTCACAAATGAACAGATGTCCACGACCATCGGTTGTCATTCCAAACGCATCCAACTCTTTCATCATTCCAGAGAGTTTTCCTCTCACACTCCATTCCACTGTATAAGTGTTAAGATTGTAACACTTTAGACCAAATAACCTTTCAGCCGTGATCAGAAGATCCCTTTCCTTTGATTTCTCAAACAATACATCCCATACTGTTTCAGAGTCGACAGTTTTCCTTTTGGAGCTTTCAACTTTTTCACGACTGCAATCCAACCAATAAATTTTTCGTGGGAGCTCGGACTGATTTACACAGATAACGACAGATGGCATAACTGTTCCCAAAGCGCCTGGTTGAAGTGGCGCCACCGAGTGACTGAAAAGAACGTCATGTAAATTACTCACGTTCAGGAATTCTATTCTCTGCTGAGATCTGTAAATAAAACAGTACATGATGAAATTATAGCTTTTTGAAGGCATTTGTCAGAAAGTCTGGCAAAGTTGTTTTTCAGGATTAATCAACTTACGGATAAGCCACAGCCAATGCTAATTGGTCATCAATCGTCACTTCAACAATGCCACGAGGTTCATCTTTAAGTTCCACATTGTCTATTTCGGCTCCTGTTTTCATATTGTAGAGTTTGAGTTTCCAGGCAGCCTTCTCTTTGCCACAGACAACAACAGTTCCATCAGTGAGCAACGTCATAGAGGAGAAGATACCCATTGCAGTACTTCTTGTGCGTGACACTAAAAACCAAGCAACATTGATAAAAGAAGATAAATAGTTTATCACAGCACAAAAAGAAAAATCTTAAAAAATCTGTCCAGTCAATTCTGCAATAGCCTCATGGTCTAACACAAATTTATTTACTTTGAATAACTTTCATCTGCTTCTGTTATTTAATGAATTTACAATAAAAGTCTTAGTCATACGGCTGAACTCACCAGTGCACTTGACTTCAGATGCACCTTTGATATTCCGGAGCTCATTTTCCAAATCAGGACTTCCAGAAGGGAAGTGTACAGTGATTTCTTCTGAACTTATTTCACCTACAATATTTTCTACCTCCTTCCTAACCGCGTATTTTGGGAACTTTATTGTTCTAATGCCAGAAAGATACTCTCTGTTGTTGTTTTCTATTTCAGCAATGCTTTCTTTACTGTTTGTTATTTCTTTAAATTTCATATCTTCTGTCGTTTCAATAGTCCGCCAGATGCTTTCCAATAAATTGACGTTAGTCTTCATAGCGGAAAACTCATTATTAAGTTGTCTGGTTGCTTCTGTCTTCTGCAGTTCCGCTTGTTTTATCAGTTTGTTAAATTTTTTATTGATTCGTTTCTTCTTGCTTTTCAAATCATTTACGCACACTTCAGTTTTTGCAGCAACATTTCTTTTGAGAGCAGAAATGATCCTCATCTTTTCTTGGAGGTTACTTCTTAGGGAGGTTACTTTCTTCAAAATGGCCTCCTTTTCTTTTTCTTCAATCTCCACAAAGTCGTGCTTCTTATGGTACTTCGTCAAACACGATCTACAGATTGGTTTGTCACACTCTGGTTCCTGGCAGAACAGATTGAGTTCCTTTCCATGCTGCTCACATTTTGCAAACTCAACGTTTCCTTCTTCATCTTCTAATTTGTTTGATTTTCGTCTGGTCAGTGTCAGTATGTATTTATTTTGTGGGAAGCTTTTTTCTTTACTTTTTGCTTCGTGTGTTGTCCTACATTCTGGGCACAACAACTTATTGTCCCGTTGTATTAATTTCTTAATACAGTCTTCACATAAAGTGTGCGTACATGGCAACAACCTTGGCACATGTTCACCCTCTTCCTGGAAATTACTGAAACACACGAGACAGGACATTAATCCTTCTAAGGTATCAGCAGGATCAGCCATTTTGTTCACTTTTCCTTATCAAACCTACGAAATGACGAAAAGAAACTCCGAGGACAAGAAATACAATTGTCAAACTCTGCCACAAAGATTGTGTGAATGTACACAAATGTTGATCATTGCACAAACAAGTCCTTTTATTTCTTATCTGATATTGATAGGAACGTAGAAAGCACACAAACAAGATAACATCATGATCATAAAAATAAAGTAATATTTTAAAGCGTAAACAGTGGTTGTGGTAGTTGTACGTTGTTAAAATTTTCATCATAAGAGAAAATCAACCGATACTATTTCAGCTGCGTTAAGTGTAGTATAATAAGATGTAATTTTGTGTAATTGATGCGTCTGTGTTTGAGGATTAAAGTGTCAGATGTTATAACAGGTGTCACCTGACAGCATCCTAATTATCCCTGAATGCATCCCTGGGAACCTTTAAATACTATGGCAAAATGTTAAAGATTCAGTTCAAGATGTAGCCACAGCAGAGAAGTATTGCACTTTGTGCATTTTGTATATTTGTAAATATATGGTGTAATGTGTTGTCCATGATTTACAAGTTCAGCATGAAATAAAGTTTCAACATATCCTAGGTGCAACAAACAATGCCCCGAGTGATGTGCTCAAACATACAGCTAGAACCTGGACTTTCAAGGAGAAACCAAACTTCGTTCCTCTACACGCGGTACCTGACAAGTGTAATTTTATGCGTTATGTTATCAGGGGGGTTCAGTGCGGTGGATCGCATAGTATAAACAGATCGCAAATGAGC
This sequence comes from Haplosyllis leylae, assembly GCA_038406175.1. Lineage (NCBI taxonomy): Eukaryota > Metazoa > Annelida > Polychaeta > Phyllodocida > Syllidae > Haplosyllis > Haplosyllis leylae. The sequence goes on along the minus strand of JBCAUG010037930.1, from coordinate 147 downwards.
CAAAATGAGTGCAAATGAATGGGGATAAACCTCATTCAAGTTCAATCAACTTCATTAACTTTTAATGAACTTAATTCAAATTGAAATGAAGTTGATTTAAGTTTAACTGACCTCATCTGCAATCAATTTACTTTTTCAAAAGTTTTG
>JBCAUG010037897.1:0-10003 GCA_038406175.1 Haplosyllis leylae | reverse complement strand
AACATGAGGAGTATGGACGGAGGCCGTGGTCAATAAATATGCCTCGTAAAGTTAACACGAGTTCTTTCTTGTTGCCAATAGTTTGGGATGTTGAGGCTTCTTTCGACGAAACTGGATGATCTTATAAATGGGGTTCTGATGTACGTGTACTTTGAGAACAGCAAAGAAGAAACAGTGTTACCTCTTCTTCCTGTACATGATGTGAATTTGTTGGCTTCTTCTCTGGCTCCTTGTAACCTACTGGAGGTGCAAAGTCGACCTAAAGTCGATAACAAATTACAGTGTTATTATTAATGTTTTTCTTTCATTTCGAGACACATCAGGAAAAACTATACGTACTTACATTCATGTCTGTTTCAATGATAGATACAGCTTTAGTTGGTTTCGCATCTAACACACACATCTCGTAGATCTACAAAATAAATTCCATTTGACAGATTAATGCAATTGTGATTCTACGAAAAGAATGACTTTGCAAGCGGTCATATCCATTCATAACTTTCACAACTGATACTTTTTTCCTGAGAAAACTTACCTTGTCATTGTAGTTTATTGCAATTATATCTCCAACTGTTAAACAGGCAAAACTTCTCAGTGCATTTTCCAAACTAATATTCAGTCAAGAAATTTGAGGTTGTACAACTCTATTTCAATTTTTTTATCATTCTGCAATAATATTTGATTGATTTTCTGCACTTAGATAGATAAAACATGTTGTGAAACTTCGACTGAGCTCTTTTTTATCAACATATAAAAGGATACACTGCTTTTGGATTTGATATGTCTAGAAAATCTTCTGATTGCGGCTGAAATTTAGCAAATGTTGCAACGGGCATCGAAACACTTTCCACTTGGATTAAACCTCCTTCTTCCAGTAATAAATTACGCATCATCTACAAATTTAATTAACACACAGATTCACAAAACCAATCATATTTTTAATAAAACTCAGCCCACTGAATCTTAACAGAAAATTTTCTGCTGATTCGACTATGTTCAAAAATTAGTCAACATCTCTTGGGGGTGGGACAGGTTGTTGGTCTGGTGGGGAGTAGTGAATCAACAGTTCTTGATAGGGTGGAGGTTCAACAGTTCTTGGTCTGATGGGAAGGGGTAGCTCAACAGTTCTTTCGTCTGGGGGCGGGAGGAGGGGGACAGGGATGGATCAATGGTTCATGGCCTGGGGTGGACCCCACCCCCTCTGTGAACCAAAGGATTGACACTACCTTCTCTTGTACAATGTACGTGGTCGGAAAATATTTAACTTTTATCTTCAAACATAAACACATACCCAATAAGGTAAATACACACGCCCTTCATCTGCTACGAACTCCAATACTCCTGAGTGAGTGTGTCTGTCTGTCCGCTTATTTGTCAATTTAAATAACATCGGGTACTGGATATGTAAACGAGCTGCAATAAAAAACGGTTGCAAGAACAGCTGCTTGCAGCTCTAAACGCGCACTGAAATATATTTCCACTGTCATTTGAAGACTGACGCAAATACTCACTGAGTTGATCCAAGGCTGATGGTGGCATGATAACTAAAAAACAAACAACAACAAATCAGTTTTCATTGCATTATCAATTTATGTATTTTGGGGACTAAGCATCTCATGCCATCTTTTCACTTGAAACTGTCACTCTATTGCATTAATTCATGCATCTTCCAAGATGTTCTTGCTGCCACAGAATTTGGGGAGTTCCATGAAATTTCTTAAAGAAGAGGACCATCAATATTGTACTTATCGGATACAGGTTAACATCTGTGGATAATGCAATTTTACTGTTTACTATTTACTGAACGAAAAAAAAGTCCTTTGAATCCTCATTTAAATTTGCCCATCTTACTTTTGCCTCCTTTCTCAACATCCTGCCTCTCTTGACCAGGTAACATTGACACGGAATAGCATCTGTACGTTTGGCTGAAATTCCGAGCAGGCATGTCGTGCGGAAACATATTTCCAAATCCAAACTGAAAGAATATGTTAAAGGAACGTTCAACGCGACGTTGTAATACTTAGATCCAATGAATAAATCATATGGGTGGAACAGTGTTGTACGTATAATTAGAGTTTTCAATGTATGTTAGTCCATACATGTAAGAATGGCTATAAAGTACTATTGTATTCAGAGAAAAAACACAAGACGATCTAAAACACTGGTGAAAAACATCTCAACATGCATGACAGTAAAAACACATTAGGTAGTGAAGGTTTCACCAGGTGGCTCCTTGGGCGTGAAGGGCATAAAGGGAATGTATGGCATAAAGGTTGCCAAGGACGTAAAGGGTGCACAGGGTGAAAAGACTGCCTTTGTGCCCTGCCTTGGCACCCTTCATGCCATTTACACCCTGCCTTCACACCCCTTAGGTCTAGCCTTTGCACCCTTCATGATCTGCCTCTGTGCCCAGCCTTTGTGCCATGCCTTTGCACCTTTTACATCCAACCTTAGCACCCTTTGTGTGCAGCCTTTGCATGCTGCCTTCGCACCCTGCCTTCATACCCTTTACACCCTGCCTCCATGCCCTTTGTGCCTAGCCTTTGGACCCTTTGTACCCTGCTTCTGCATCCAGCCTTTGCACACAGTGAAGTGGTTTCAGTGTCCCCACCACCACTGGGTCAGGGCACAAAGGTTGTGAAGAGCACAAAGGGGCATGAAGGCAGTGAAAACTAGGTTTTTGTGTCTCCACCACCACTGAGTGCAAAAAGTCCAAATAAGTTTGATTACATCATGTAGTGTTGAGGTGTCCCCACTACCTCCAAGTAGGACCAACATCCCATCTACATTCACAGAATGGCAAATATCATTTATAGTTCACACCACAGGCCCAAAATTTTGGGACAAAAAACTGAAATCAACCACAAAGGTGATTAACAAGCAACCAATTTAGTCCCAGAACTCTGACCTTCAACAAATCATTTTGTTTACAGTCAGAGATCCACCAATAGAGAAAAGTGGTGCATACTAGGTCCCCAGGCACCTGCAAATTCCTCACACTCAGAGTTTTGGTTATTTTCCAAATTTCTTTCCAATTTTAGTTAGTATTTACAATGACACAGAATTGACCAAAGTTTCATCAATTGTCATAAATTCATTATCTTGTGACAATAAAAAGAAAATTATTTTATAATGGGGCCAATGGGAGGAGTAACCTTTTCCCTTTTGAGAGTACAATATGAAGTATGTCTTCAAAATATTTGTCTGTATTTAGTCAGGAAAAAATATTTTACATAGTTTTGCACAATTATTTCAGTTTATGTCATGTGTATTTCTTTGAAATGCTACAAAATCCAAACCAAGCATTGAGCAATATGTATTGGAATATTTATTCTTTGTTTTTTTTGTGTTGAATGCATATGGGGATAATACAAAATTACATTTTACATGGAATGTGAATTTAAACATGCTCCCAATGAAAAAGTTCTGAATTTAATACTTTTATTGAAGATAAATTAAGATTTTATGCACTCAACTTATCCGTATGGGTAGCTCTCTGGCCTTACAACAACGTATATGTAAGGCCAGCAACTGGGGCTACACCAATTAGATCTCCACAACAATCACATTTCTGCCAATGTACCTTCTAGGGCTGTCTATTCTGATAATCAAAAAAAGCTAGATCTATACATGGTCTGTTACTCTTACCATTTTTAATTGTTTTGTGCGAACCGAATTGGATACAAAATCGTTCAAAAGAATAATTTTTTCAATCAAATCCAAAAATCACCACCGGAAGTGATTCGACAAAACTAAAAACAGTGCGCACAGGAAGTATATTTAGTATGCGCAAAATAAACCAATATGTTAAAAGTAATTTTATTGGTTACTTCCCTTACAGTCATCCAACCCGTTATAAATCATCTGGCGCCAAAATCCAAAATAATGTAAATAATAAAGGACTGTCAGCAAAAAGAATGTTGATCAAAGATCTTCGAAGAGATTTTTATGATGTCATACAGAATCAGGTACAGTGGAATCGGAAGGTTTTATTAACTTATAATCATGAGACACCAAAAATTGTGTGTCGCAGATGTAGATCTAGATGTAGAATCGGTGTACATTAGATCTACCAGTATGCTCATGCCCAAAAGTCGGCCAGCAACTGTAGCTTTGAATATCTCAAGGAATGTGACAAATATTTTTAGTTTACACTTAAACCACATTATAGCATAGCCAGTGAGAATTTCTGATTGGCAATTTGGGACACTTTCCATTGGATTTTTTTTGTGAAATTTGGACTCGGGACACCTTATCATAAGGCTTATGACATCTGCTCCTTGCACCTCTCGCACCCCTTGTAAGGGGTGTAAAGGGTATGAAGGCTGGTGAGGGGTGTGAAGGCAATTCTAAAATAGGTTTCTGGGTCCCCACCACTTGTAAGCACAAAAAGTCCAATTACACTTCCGAGAGACTGTGCGGACACTTCTGCAGACATGTCCGTGGACACTTCCAAGGCTGTCCGCGACCGTCCACGGCCACTTGTCTGCGCCCACAACGAGCCACCTCGTGAAACTGCCTGATATTTTTGATAAGTTGATGAGAGGTCTCTGACTGGAGTCCCAAGTACCAATGGCACCATAGGATGATTTAAGAGATGTTAACTCTTCGACTGTGGTCAAGAAACTGACACTGAGCCCCATAGGGGCTGGTTGTAAAGTGTTTTATCTTTACGACTTAACGGTAAGGCTGAACGCCTATTAAGAAGTCGGAGGGTAAACCAGGAGATGCCGTCACACATAGATCTGGTCATTTATTAAGTCCCTGTTAAATCTAGACTGTAGGTCTAGTTTTGTCTTGCACATCAAACAAATCTTTTTTACAGAGGGTGCTCGTGCTGGTGGCTTTTGATGTTGACGCCCTCTGCGCCTGCAAGATACTTCAGGTAGTGTATTTGTCTTATTTTTTGAGTTGACAGGGTAGCCACGGGGAAAACACAGGGAATTGAGTTGGTGAACTGGGAAATTGAATGAAGGGGTTTCTAGATTTAGTAGTATATCTCTATTTTCTTATCAATGTTATTTTAATGCCGAAAAAAACCCAGAAAGAGTCGAAAACGCAGGGAAATTTATTTTGATTGGAGTGTGGCAACCCTGGTTGAGTGTAGATTAGATTATCTGATACGGGTGCCATTCATTGTTTTATTATTATACTTGCTGCATGTTTTTTCAGTCCCTATTTCAATGTGACCAAGTGTTGTATACCATTGTGCCGGTTTCCGGACAGCAAGATCTGGAGAGATCATACCTAGAGAACTCAGAAGGGGTAAATTTGTTGGGTTTTTGTTTGTTTTGTTTTTTGTCAGTCGTTGGAAAAAGTATCGCGCAACAATGTTGCAATCAATACATAGAAAAGTGAAAAAAGTTTTGCCAAGTGTGGCCAAGTAAACGTAATTTTCACAAATAAAAGTGAAAATCTCCAGATAAGTAATGTTCTTTGTCACTGATACTGCAAGCTTTGAATCAAAATATCTGAATTCATTTATCATCTGTTTTGTAGATCAAATATGTGTTGATGATAAACTGTGGTGCAATGATCGATGTGATAGAAACGTTTCAACCTGAGGATCACATCATCTTCTTCATCTGTGATAGGTGAGTAAATTATAGCGATAATGCTGAAAACTTTTGACGCACAGAGGAATAGTGTGTCGCCTTTAAAGTTTATTGACATCTGCTTACTGTGTGGGAGGTCTCCCATTCGAACCCCAGACTGTCCCTAATTTGAACGATCATTGCCTTGTGCAAAAATGTTCGATCAACAACACGAATGAAGATTGAATAGGTTTCAAATAACTATTCACTGAGAAACAACTGGTTCCATAGAAATTACTTTTGACGATGCAAAAATAATCTCCTTCACATGTAATTCTTTTCCAATTTCCAGTCATCGTCCAGTGGATATTCACAATATTTACAACCAAATCCAGGTTATGCTTCTCATGAAACAGGATGATCTGGAAGAAGCGCCTGATTTTGATGACGTTTTCCGAGAAGATGAGGTAGGCTACTTTCTTATTTGGTTCACGTACCTTTCAAATTTGTGTTATTTTCCACCAGAGAGAAAGAACACATTTACAGCAGCCATATCTTTTGTTTGTTTTCAGTCAGATGAAGAAGACTCTGGTAATGACAGCGACAGTTCTGAACCAGGGGGAAAAAGGAAACGAATAACCGAAGAAACACTTGAAAAACGCAGAGAGAAAAGATTGTGGGCAGAAAGAAGGTACTACACCAATTGTTTTCTGGAGGCAGCAAGAAATAAATGCCAGCCAGTTTTATTGCACTGAAAAGTTATCCAAAAGTTGTAGAAATTGACTACTCATATCTTCACTTGTGAATTTAAGCGTTTTCTGTTTTTTTTCTTTCGTCAGACAAAAGATCCTTTACGACTATACAGAGTTTTCAGGATATGGTAGTTCGGTAAGATTTCTAAATAATTTAGCCTGATAGTTTTGGTTTTCCAATTTTGTTACAGCCCTTTCATTCATTAAATGTTTGACACATTGTCTTATGCAGGCAGCATTACAAATGTTTGAATTGGCATGGAAGATGTCCAAGGACACGAATGATCTCTTGTGGCTCGCTATTGTTGGTGTAACAGATCAGTATCTGCACCATAGAACGGACAGAGACAAATACATAGACGATATTAACTTCTTACAGGGACATGTATTGAGACATAATCACAGGTACCTGTTGCTATCACTTGTATTATTACCGACCACGTACGTAGAGGGAAGGTAATGTTTTCACAGGTATCGATGATTCTGTTCAGGGGAGGGGTAGGGTACGTCCTATCTTGGGAAGAGAAGGTAGGGTACAGCCTGTCTGGGGGAGTGCGGGAGGGAGCTAGGGTACATCCTGTCCAAGGGGAGGAAGGGTGCTAGGTGCGGTCTTGGGGTACCCTACCCCTTCCCTTGGCTAGGCCTGGTCTTGGGAGAGAGGGGGGTACCCTGACCAAGTGACCTACCCCCCACCCCCACCCCCCCGGCTGGGTCTGCTCTGGAATAATAAGGACGGGGGCTGTGGTCGGTATTCCCTCGTAATGTTAATGCCAAGCTGTATTATTATATTAATAAATGTCGTAATATTAATATGCATCTCCAGTAAATATTTCAAATTCTGGGAAATAGAAAAACATGTATGCCACGCTTTTTGAAGTACCAATGCTTTGTACAACTTTTTCACCATGGATCTTTCCTCTTTGCAGACCCGATAATGACGAGGCGCCCGTGTCCATCAATTGTTTACGAATACATTTTGACAATGAGTTGCAGTTGATGTTATACAGACATTGGTCTCTGTTCGAGAGTATATTGCACACACCTTCCACCGCTTGCAAGTTTCGCGTCTGGACAATGAAGGGAAAGAAAAGACTCCAAGAATTCCTGGCGGATATGGGGTTAGGATAATTTTGAAGAAAAAAGAGATACGTTCAGACACTGGAGAGCCTGAATTTCGATCGAAAATTCACTCCCTTCAGGATCAGTTGTCAATTCTGTGCGCTTTCTGTACTTTCCTTTCTTTCGTTTGATCAACTGATGATAAAGAACTGAATTTTGTTTGCAGTTTGCCTCTTGTACAGTGCCAGCAGAAGTTCATCTCAATGGACGTGTCCTTCAAGGACAATGTGAAAGAAAGAATTAGCCAACAGGGTGAAAAATATAAGTATGTAATTCATTACTATTGTTCCGGGTCTTGAAAGTTGTAAACTTAAATTGGTTATGAAAAAGATACGTTTCAAAACTGACGTTACTTGCTACTATATCTGTCAAACGTCAATGGAAATGATTGCATTAACACCATAATGGCTTTTGTCGAGTACTATAGCAACTGAAATGATAATTTGTATTTCAGTTTCCGAGACAACGACCTGTTTCTTCCGTCCTTCCATGCGCAGTACGGTTACAAGAACAAGTTCTGCGCATCAGACGTTGTTTACGCCTGTGAAGCTTTACTAGAATCTGTGGTAAGTTTTGGAGGAACATTTGCTGTGTCATTTACCATTTACTGAACCAAATAAAGGCTTCCTAAATTATCATCTTTCGGTCAAGCATTGAAAATGATCAGTGTTCCCCATTGGCACTGGGAAAACCTGGAAGAATAAAAGAAGTTTTTTTTCAGTCAGGGAATTTTGAAGTTTTCCCAGAAAGTCAGGGCAATTTGGGTGTGTAGGGGAAAATTAGATCAGAAAATAATGAAAAACATTTAACACAAAAACATGTGTTTCTTTGCATGTTTTCTTTAGAATTGATTACACACTGAGAAAAAATATGAGTCTTCGTGCGAAACGAAAAAACTGCGGACTAATTGCTAATTTTGTAATCATTTTGTTTTAACAGATAAAGGAAAATTCGCCTTCCGACAACTTCCTGAGAGCATTGGACGTCTTATCGAGGTAACACACTAGCATAAACGGTACTTTTTTAAGTTTGTGATACTTTTTACAAAATACATATCGCACTACATGTTCATTTGAATTTGAAGGTCAAAGACGGAAATCATGGATAAAGGGATCGAAGCAGCAAAGTTACAACAGAGAGCGATAGCTAATCAAGTACAGTCATTTCTTGATATGAATCAAATCATATCGGCAGGGCCGTTCCTCTACGGTTTCGTACAGGAGGTAATTGCATATTTAACTGTCCATTTCCTGAAGTTGTGAAATTCGGCTTCATAAAGACGGCTGCATTGGAACCTATCGTTTAATTGGTCACCGTCCTTTTAAGGCCAAAATACCCTTCAAAAGATACAATGCCTTAAAGGAGGATATAAGTAAATGTTTTACTTTCGGCCTGCATGGTTGCAGTTCGCAAATCATGGCAACATCGAAGGCGCCGGTTTCTTTTGCGATAGCTATTTGACCAGTTATAACACATTTGAGACCAGGGAGTGGTCATTTCGCGAACAACGAACCGTCAGTTTGGTGTTCTGTTCTGCATTCCATATTACAAATTGGTGTAGTAGATCAAAGGGTGGTAAAATATATGGATAACAGAGTGATAGGAATTCGTGTAGGATTTTCATGATTTAAAAACAGAAGTCGAGTTACCGTAATATTTCTTCCAAAATTCAGTTGTGCAACTATGAACAAAATCACCTGAATAACAAGTATCATTTTCGTTGTTATATCTAACAGGGAAGTCCTGATGTAAGATTCTTCTCCAAACCATTGTGTATGCAGAAATTAGCCAAGTTCTCACTGGAAGCATTTTGCTCTGTTGTAAGTAAATCATTTGATAAGTAGTAATTTGCGGGGTTTTTTTTCTCTGGGACATTTCCATAATTAGCCTTCCTAACTTTCTAACCTGCAACAGGCAACTGGGATGAAGATGGCTTCCTGGATAAGCTAACTAATTATACAAAACAAACATATCTGCAATTCAAATTAGAGTAAAAGGACAGTCTTGTCGCTGACATCAGAATTCGTATAATAGTCTGTGAAGTTCAAAATAAATATTAATTAGTGATATTTTTGTTGTTCTTTAAAATATTTTTCCGATTTACAGACACGCAACAAAAAGGCTCCAAATTTGCCGTTAGTTCTTGGTGCACCCATGGACCAAGAGAGGGGAACATTGATAGTTGTGGGGATCCCACCAGCAACCGATACTTCCAGAAAAAAGTTAGTCACACTTATAGGAATCTTAATTTTAGAAAACCTTTGTCGATTTTGGTTGGGAAATTGCTTTTGTCGAAACCACTTTAAAAACAAAATTCTATTTCAGTTTTTTTGGGAAGGCATTCGAACAAGCAGCAACGAGTACAAATTCCAGAACGATGCATGATAGCTTTGATACTTATAGTAAGTATGCGAATGTAGTTTTTCAGAGTATTTTCCAAAAGTTGGAACCAAACATTTTTTTTAGGAATTTCAGAAATTTGAGTTTGAGTTGAGAGTGTAGTTTAAAGTTTGAGTTGATGTTTTTTGACCATTTCACAGAATTAACTGGAGCATCTGTCAGCCAAATCTCAAGCTGATAGATGCATTTTCCAGGGAG
>JBCAUG010037896.1:7542-24165 GCA_038406175.1 Haplosyllis leylae | reverse complement strand
TTTGAAAATTTTTTTTTTTTTTTTGAAAATTTTTTTTTTTTGAAATTTTTTTTGGGGACATGAATCCCCGGAGATAGGTCGGCTACGCAGCGGGTGGTATGCCTCTTGCGTTCACGCAGGAGGACTTTCTTGTCATTATGATTTCCACTGTCGTATTCGCTTGTGCCCGAAGTGTGAGTACACCCTAATGGCTGATGCCGTCACTGGACGGACCGTCTGATTCGCATCAATAAGGAAGTGGATCCGGTAGAATTTCATTCTTTTCCGGTAGAAGTCCGTTCTATAAAACGGAAACGTTGTCGTCCGGATGATGGGAAAACAAAAGGAAATAAACGGAATAATTCCGGTTTGTAAAACAGTTTCTTGCTTTAATTATGTCCTGAAAAAGAGTGTCAGTGATTGACATAAGGTTACAATCAAAACTTAATAGTCTTTTCAATTGTGAAGAAACCAACATGAATAGAATGACATTTGGAGTGTGACATTGATCCGGGACGAGGTGTTGTGTTTTCGTCTTGTCTTGCGGGAAGAAATAGCAACACTGTTATTGTACCAGTTTCCAAGGAAACATAATGTTACTTTATTCTCGTGGTGTTATTCGAGACATGAGACTCGCTTCTTAACGACATCTTTCTTCTCTGTGAATGAAACACATTACAATGATAACGTCAGTACAAAAAACGTAACGTTGTTAACACCCTTGAATAAGATTGTTGTGCCGCGTGTTGTCTTGATCTTGTTCAGATCGGAATTATGACAAGGTATTTTGGTCTCTCGAACCAAGCAATTAACTGGTGGTCCCGGTGAAAAAAGACGCAACGTCAAAAGGTATCTGGAGCTTATCATGTTAATAAAGAGACTGGACACCTTTGCTATTGATGGTTGCTCTTTATTTATGTGATGTATATTGGAACACTATACTTCTGCATTAATTATCTCTTGGCAGGAATGGACTGTCATTCACAACCGTAGCGGAAAACTGTGCAATGAACGATTTAAACAGATGTGGAGAAATCATAGCAATGGTTGACTGACTTTTATGCAGGTTGGGAGGGGGCGGGGTGAACAGTTGCTCTATATGGTGGAGTAAATTGTGCAGAGTTGATTTATTAATGAAGTCATAGCTTCAAATACATTTAAATTTTACACATGTTGAACCGTGTTTCCGATTAACATGTGATTCATCTGAAGGTGCAACCCCCGGATAACGTTACTTAGAACAGATTACCGGTATCTCTCTGTATCTGCTGCGTCAGCAAGAGAAAGAGTGTTTGCACAGTAATGACTGTAGAAACAATTCCATGCGGAATTTACATGAGCTTTGTTCCTAAGTCTGCGTGGGTTGTTCCATTCAAGCAGAATGTAAGGACATCAGTGCAGATGTGCAGCAGTTTACTTCAATCTGTGAATCAGTTCGCCCAACAGACTTTAACGCATTTTCCGTTATATTTTCGCTCATTGTGAACGAACCCTAACGTATATTTCCCATTGGGTTAAACGTATATTTTCCGTTAATTTTATGCAGTGTGAACGAACCTATTTTACAGCTTGAAAATTTTCGCACAAAGTTTAATTTGTAAAAGGTGTGATTATTTTTGAGGAAACCCACTGCTACGAGTTACTTGTTCAACGAATCACAATCCATGAACATAATTCAATTGATGCCACCTCAATCAAGTTTCGCGTTGTGTTTTCTATCAGAGTGTACGTACTTTAACCCATATTTCCCGTCATTTTTGCGCAGTCCACACGAACCTATTTTCACGCATATTTCCCGTTGTGTTTTTCAGGAGCGGCGCCGCATGACGAGCGGGATGGACGAGCAGCCGAAGTTCGGCTGTAGCCTGAAGGAACTGCGGGAGCTGATGGAACACCGCAGCCACGAGGGCTACGCCAAGATACAGAACGACTACGGCGGAGTGCTCGAGCTCTGCAAACGGCTCTATACCTCGCCCAATGAAGGTAAGTACCCCTTCTACACCTTGCAACTGGTCTTGTACTTCCACCCAATGTACTTCCACGCTTCAGTGTACTCTACGTCTGGAGTGGGGATAACATTGGAGCCCAGTAACGGTCCATTGGGGAGAAGGTGTGGCAGTTCCTGTAAGAATGGTCAAGAAAAAGGTGGCCGCAAAAGGAAATTGTAGATTTCATGTTTTTTGCCCACAATCTTTCAGCCCAATTTCTGGGTGCTCTTCTGAAAACATTACCCATCCTTCCAACTACAAACTAGCAATACTAAAGGTGTTTACGTGAACCCGGTTTGTCGGGATTTACTGATGTTGGGTGAGTTCCCTGTGTTTAGGTTCAGAAATCCATTGTCTATTTGAGGATACAGATCTGCCAGTGGCACTGGACCATTGGCTCATGGCTACCTGTTTGGACCTCCGGGCCACCTAAAGTTGTTTGTCTCTGGCCAGATGGGCTGTGAGCTTTTAAAAGTTAAGGACTTTCCTCGAATTTGGTTCAAGTTACACATGTTCGTCTTTAACGAGAACGGCCCCGGTGTCTCCGGTCCAGATGATTCATAGATTCCATCACAATATGCTTGTTTGCTGCAGGTTGTTTTCGTATAATTTTCGTAAACAGAAGCTGTGCAGTGTCATTTCCGTGAAGCTGATAGAAGAGCTTCTATTTACTGCTCAGTAAGCAGAGACCACCGTCATGTGGACAAACAGTATCCATAAATTATACAACTGTAAAAGGGGGTAGCCGCCCCTTAATGGAGCCTGTCACGCCGTCTCTCTGGCCTCAAAAGGTGGCACTTAGGAAGAAGTTGTGCTGCACATGCAGGGTGCACTTTGATTCTAACGTATGTTATTTGAACGGAAGTATGAAACATGAGGTAATATGCACAGTGGAGAAATTTGAGACCACCGAGTTACTGGTGGCAGATTAACCTATTGAACTGAGCCGCTATGTGACTTGTGGTAAATTATGGAACGCTTTGAAAAAAATTTTGCCATGTTTCCAAATGAAAAAAAACCGCCAGACGAATGCACGGGGGATGTTAATCTCGGTATTCTCCGCTTTTGATTTCCATATTTATACATATTTGTGATGCTTCCAAACGGTGAATGATGTTCCGAATTTATACATTGTCTCCCAACATACCAAGACAAAGTAACAGATATGGAAGCGACCCTCGGAGCAGAGTGCGCATTGATTTTACATATAAATCTGGTTCAGTTAGAGCCGAGTGAGTCAGACGAATATTAACCCATTCCGTGCGAATAAAATACATTCCTGTAAAAATCAAAACGTCCTGTGGGGTTGCCATTGGAAACCGTGATGTCTTGATCTTGAATATTACACTAGGCAGTCACTTGAGACATTTAAAGACATTTCTGTTATTGCTGTGTGTGCATTGGTCCCGCTTCTTAGACTGAAATGATAGAAAGGAAATTACTCGTTGTAACCGAACTTTTTAACGTTGCTGTTAGTGATTTTTGCGCAGAGAAATGAGTACTTTCTAACTGAACCCGTTATATGTGTTAACCAGAGTACAGTTTATGGTTCCCTTTGGTAATATTTTAATAGACTTGGAATAAGAGAGAAATTGAGACAGACAGACTCAGCTTAGTTAAAGTTAGATGTTGATTAAAATTATTTTAAAAATTCCTGGTAAAATGGAATGGTTGCTGTTTGAATTGCGATGCACGTGTTTATATTTGTTGATGTAAACGACACGTAAGACGTTTACCTGACTGTGGAATCAGTGAATCATCATCGTTGTGGTGGTCGTCCTTGATAGGGGTTGTTCACACCGACAGAAAGCGAACGCGACAGCGAGGATTATCTTTGATTTCCTACATTGTTTAATATCATAAAACACGTTAAAGTGTCTGATGTGATTGAGACACTCATGGTGTGAATCTGTAGCTGTGGTTGTGAGATCGTGTAAGCACATTACAGGTATTTTTGTCGTGCCAATTCAGAATATGACCATCATAAGCTCTTGGTTCGTGGTTGTTTAGCTCCGGTTTACGGTATACGGTCTATCTATCTATCTCTGTGTCTGCAAAACAACAATCACTTAATCGATGTGAAACTTGTCTGAGGAATTAGAGGCACAAATACGTCCTGGTGGTCGCAGATTGATTTCGGAGCGGCTCGCTGTGGCTGCTGCTCCTACCGTTCCTTTAACAATGTACTTGTTGTTCGGAACTTTAACGGTTAAACGGCGACGAAAAATTCCGTCTGAAGAGAACATAACCGTAGAAGGTGAAAGGCCGACATAGCGGGGGGGGAGGGTGGTTGGGAGGGGAGGGGGTGTGTTGTGTTAGTATATTGGATTTGTCTCAATTATACATCAGGAACATCTGACAGCCACTTCTCAGCTGTTCCATGTCCCTCCCCTTCCCCCTCCTCCACAACCTCTATAGTAGTAATGGAAACTGTTGTCATGTCAACCGCTGAAAAGACCTGACTAAAAGGGGTCTTGATATTGGAAGCACAGGACTCCATTAGGTACGACTCCAAACACAACCAGACACCAACCGAAGTTTTGACATATTTTTCACCAATATGAAACAGGGCGACAGACGTTTTGGTTTAAACGATGTTTAACCATATCTTTCGTGTGACAAAGCGGTGGTTTTAGGTGAAATTCAATAAAACATCTCAATGTAACATAGATCTATTAATGTCAATTGTATCTTTTGGACGGTCACCTCCGTTTTACGATGGAAACTTGACGACCTTAAAATAGAGGTTCTCATGTAGTATTAATACACTACAGTTTGGAATGTAGATGTTCATGTATTCCTAGAAATCCGAAGGAAGTAGAAAGGGACTGAGCTCTGTCTCCTCGTTAAGTCACTTAAAGTGGAAACAGCCACTTTTAACGGCGTGACTTAAATTTCAGACATCTTAACACAGATTTCGTGTTCCCTTGGTTGGTTGGTTTGTTTGTTGGTTTCCGGTTACAGATAGGCTGGTGTTGAATGGACCGCTGAGGCACAATAAGAACCCATAGGTATCACTACCGTCCATCTCGGCCTGTAATGATGGATCACTTGAGACTCACTCATGCCGAGTTCTTCGCATTCAATTCATGATTTTAATGGGGAATCTTGCTTTTAAGCCCAGATATTCACTGCAGGAATTGCTGTTGCATTGAGTCCATCATTGTAATGGGGAATCCTGCGTTAAGTGTGGAAGTCATTTCAGGAATTCCAGTTTGTGATTTTAAAGGGGAATACCGCTGCAAGCCAAGTGACTCACTACAGAAATTCCATGGACTTCACTAACATATTTTCAGTTTTGTTGTGTTCATAATTTTAATGAGGAATCTTGGGTGTAAGTTATGCTCGTACTTGTTTGCAGCAAAACGGAAGTCGGAAGTCACTGTTTTAGCCAATAGGATAATAAAAACAACATTTTAATCAATGCTAATTGGTCAGCTCAGTGGCCATCCGCTTCCGTTTCACTGCAAACAAGTATGAGCTATGGAATTCTAGATTGAATTCTTCGTCTGTTTATGATTTTAGGATTTAGAGGGTAAACCTGCATTGAGTCCGTGTAATTCACGGCAGGAATTCTTGTATAATTCTTTTAATGATTGTATTGTGGAAAAAGCAAGACGTAGAACTGGTTGGGATTGAAGTTCGGACTGATCAATTCGGACTAATTGATTAGAAGATCGGTTAATTTACGGCGCACAGATAATTCGTCGACGCTCTACGGTTGTTGGGCACTGTTCACCCGGAAATCAATCACTCTCTTCCGGAGAGAGTGTCCTCATTCATCCGTAGAAAATTATATACCTCAATCGGTTCCGGTGAAGTGTCCTCATTCATCCGTAGACAAATATGCCTCTCGTCCGTTCCGGAGAAGTGTCCTCACTCATCCGTAGAGGAATTAAACGTGAAATTCCTTTACAACAACAACAAAAATAACCTAGCAGAACGAGTTCCTGTACCTAATCCATTCCACCGCACTGGAGCATATTTGCCTGTCGAGATTGTTCTGTTAAAAGCTTATTTAAAAGCCAATTATTGAACCCTCCAGTGTACCGGATCAGAAATTGGAATAAATACTAGTTCTGATCAATCGATGGATTTCTGCTCTAGGGTTTAGGAGGTAACACACCCCCACCCACCACCAACCTCTGTAGCCATGGCTCGCGTCAAAACCCAGTGTGTCGAATTATTGAATTTTGATTTCTTTTCCTTATATAATCCTCCCGTAGGTTGAATGTGGTTAAGTGGAAAACATAGAAGTGAAATTAGAAAATATAGCTATTTTTTGCAAAGTTTTTGTATTTATGTTTAAGCTGCTTAAGTTTTGACTGGTTTCTTTTATTGGTGGCTCGTTCGAGTCACCTTATTGGTTGAGTCGATAGCACCTTAACATCTTAAGGAGATGTTAAGGTCCTTTGGCAGTTTTATGATAAGCAGGCCTATTTTAACCTGCATTCATTGGTTGGAATTTGTTTACACAGGATGCTGCCATGACGTCATTTAGATCTAACATTGTCACGAGACACCATCTGAACTTTGTTCATGTTTTCCCTTTTTAGTCAAAATTTTCAAAAAGAATTAAAATGCGTAATTTGCGTGTCAATCCCCTAAATCGTCAGGTCCCAATACGCATTGTAATAATATTCATCTACTTTAGTCCCAGATAGGGGACTGCAACGGCCTCCACAAGAAAAGGCAAATTTACTACTTCATCTTCAATATAGAATGAGAGCACCACAACAAAGAGGATAAACGCTTTCAAACAAAGCTGTAGTATCCATCTCGTACGGGTTCAATCTGACGCCAATGACACGTTGTGTGTAATGATGTAACGCCAGACGAAATTGGCGTTTAAGCTTTTGAAGACGAGACGAATAAATCAACCTAAATGTGCAAAGGTTTGTTCACACTGCGCGAACTAAAAGCGAAAAAACTCGTGCGCGTTAACCACCTGTCTGTGCACATCACTTGATTTTAATTACCAAGAAAGCATTTTATTACCTTTGATCAGTGTATACAGGCCCTAAGAACTGCTACAATATGGAGGATTTAGATTGATTCCGACTCTAAATTACAGCGACAAGTTAAAATTGAATCAGTCAGGTTTGCTGCGGAACAGCCATGTACCAAAGTGTGCTAGGTTAAAGAGCTGCCATGGAGCCCAATGTGCTAGGTTTTAGATTGATTCCCCGCCCCATCCCCGAGTGTTTTTAACGCTTTGTTTGTAAAGTCCCAAGCTCTTTGAGAAACGGAGTGGAAATATAATGGGAAACAGAACTTATTTCACATGAGTTAAATCTGTTTTAGATTCAGCAAATCACAGAATTTAAACATTCACAAATAAAACTTCAAAATTCTGAATCCGAAGTCTTCATAGTTAACAACAAAGTAATTAGTACGACTGGTGTAGATCCACCATACAGTGTGGTTTGTTGAACGGTTCACAAGAACATTGTGAGAAAAATATGTTTCTGTTCCTTTTGCATGATTCATGTTTTACACGGAATGTGGATTGAACTGGAGTGCAATGATTTATGTACATTGACTACTTGAGGAAAGCACCAACGGGCCCAGGGGCGAACCACCCAACCCTCCACTGCTCTTTCTATTTCTATTTAACCAAGATTTCACTTCAGTCGGTGAAACGATTAATCAAACTGAACGTTTACAATCAAGTGCGCATGGAGGCGTACAAGTTTGGAGAGTGGGCGATAATAAGTGATTTACCCCATTAATGCCTTGTTACGGGCTGATTACTGTAACAACAGATTGTCACAACAGATTTAGCTTTAATGAAGTCTCTTGATTGGAAGATCTGAATCTCACAATATTCAATAGAATGAGGTGCCTGGGATTTCCAAGAAGGCCCTGGAGCCTGATCAATCAGAACTATTATGCAAATTGGATCAATTGATGTGTGTGGAAGTTAGCCACGAACCATCAGTGACATTTCTTGGCTCCTATTAATTGGTAATTGGTTTCCCCGCTAAATGAGCGTAAATTCTCAATATTTTTGTTGTCAGTGTGTGGCTGTAGTTTCTGTCTCGGGCAAAAAGATATTGAGAAGATTTAGCCTTAAATATCATCGTCATCAAAGGGATACTGCGACCGGGTAGATATCGACCGTCCACCGTGAGTTCCTTAACAACTTCCTTAATTTGAGACATCTGAAATCCTCAGATGTCGGCCTTCTATCATCTGCCTTGAAACGTCACTTTGAAAGGTGTCACTGAACGTGGGAAACGAACAACGTTGGAACATCTGAAGGGAACCAACCCTTCCGTCGCTGCACTCACGCGACCTACTTCCTAGGAAACCGGTCGTGCTTTTGAATTCTGTGATAATAACTGTTGGTTGTGTTTGTGTTTGTGGATTTTTTTATATACTACCAGTGTGAATCTGTGATGTCTGTAATACAAAACTCTTCCTTGTTTTGGTAGTGTTACATGTGTGAAATGTTTATCTTAGAGACTGGTCTGCCAAGGCAAACCAGTCGGTCATGAGACCTTATCTTCACCTATTTGTGCCCAAAGCCAGTGTGTGAGCTGACACCATATCTACATGTTTCGTTGCATCAAATTGTAGACAGCAATCATTCCAGTGTCTCAAAAGTTCATCTACAACTGGCATCTGATGTTCCTGTCAGAGATGTGGTGGCTTTTAAATCGTTGCAGGCGATGAAACCAGTGAATGAATTGACGATAAGAAAACGTTTGACCAGCTGATTTACGAGAAAGAGACAGAACTAAAACAGTACAATACATGTGACAAAATAAGAGCCATTTTGTTTCAACAATGTGACAAAAAGATGGTTGCTATTGAGTTTTGGTATTGAGTTCGTGCACCAGAAGAGAAACGGACAAACAAAAGCTGTTGTCGTAAACCATTTGAACACATGTGCCGATCTACCAGGAGCATTGGACTAAACAATTAAAACGTGTGAAAAACACAAGAGACAAAAATAACGTCAGGCTGTATGGGAACATATGACACAACATATGTGGAAATTTACATGAACGTTTTTATTGAAAATCAATTTTTGGATCTGGAAAAAAAGCTGGCAGTGATTTTTCAAACAGAAATAAAATTCAATATTCGTATATTACAGGGTAATTGAAAACGAAGGAAAGTGCTTCTCGTATCGATTAAAGTGTTTGTTACGTTTATAAACGGTGTTTAAATTAGATTCGCCGCCTTCATTTACACGATTTGAAGCAGATTTGAGACGGTTAAAAGCTCCATCTTCTTCAGTGTTTGGGAAATATTATCGAAAACATTTACATATATCACCCATTTGCTCGCTTTGATATGTGCCTTTGTCTAAATATAGTGTGATTCTGCTGCTCCATTGAAATGAAGAAACATCAAAATCTCGGGGCTTGTATTCCCTCGAAGCTGCACTTAGAATTTGTCGTTTCTTTTTCAAAGATTCCGAAGAAAATAATTCTTGAGCTTTTATAGATTTCCTGTTTTATATCTTTTTCCCCGTTTCAAAATAAAAATGCTGCAGATATATTCCTCGCACCTGCGCAATCAGTTCCCTTCCCACACCCACCCCCACTTGTCATGAATATTTTATTGTTCCAGGTATATATTTGAAAGGGTATATATATTCCTCACACGGGTGTGAATCTGAAGATCATTGTCGGCATATATCTGGTTCCCATGAAACAATCGAGGGGTTTGGGAATAAACACACATGATATTATCAATGGTTGGCCAACTTTGAAACTTATCTGCGTGATTAATAAGTTGTTACCAATTGTACCATTTGTGTCCTTGGAATGAAATGTCTCGCATCTGTCTGCTTCATCTATTTGTCAATAGCTCGCTTTGTTCTATTCGGTAATGCTACACTTCATTTAGGGGAACATTTTTGGAAGGCATTGTCCTTTTTCAAAATTTTGTGGTAGCCTTGGCGGGAGTCGAACTCTTATCACAGTGAACAGCAGACGGACATTGTTTCTTACGTTTTGATGTCGAATGTGTACAAACCTTCCTGAAGTTACATTGTTGAAGGGGACAGGAGGAGAATTGCTTGACAAGTGCACACGTTGTATTATTGAAGGGGACAGGAAGGAAATTGCTTGACCAGTGCACACGTTACATCGTTGAAGGGGACAGCAAGGAAATTGCTTGACCACTGCACGCGTTACATTGTTGAAGGGAAAAAGACATCTCCTCCTGTAAAGAGTCTATTGATCTGCACAGAGATATCGTATTGATCGGGCCCCCCCCCCCCCCCGGACTGACTTACTAGCCGATCGAACTGTCCTGTTACCGATCTTGCTGTTAAATTCCTCACAGATCCACAAGGTCCCGTCCCGGTTACAATGAGTCCGTTTACTACAAGCACCCGGCCGTAACAAGCGTGTTTTTCCTCAGAAAATGCACTTTTGATTGACATCAATGTTCAAAAAATTCCGTTGCAACAAGTACCACTTACAGTGAAAAGATTTTACGAATTGAATTACTCCTTGTGAGCACGGCAGGTGGAACGTAGAATACAACACTTGTGGAAGTCAGTGAGGTGACGGGAATTCACTTTTATTATTGTCTAGAAAGGAGGTTTCTAAGTCATTGCAGAACAGGATTGTCACACACACCCCCCTCCCTCCCCCAAGGCAGGACAGAGGGTACTACCCCCTTGGACAGGACAGGGGTAAACTCCCCCTTACAACGAGCAACTTAACTCACAAAATTTGCTCGTGGTAAACAGGAACGTCGTCGTTACTGCACGTTTTACCGTTGTAGTCAATACTCATCCATATGATGAATGGATTTCCGCGAGAAACCGAAGATGCTCGCGCTTCACGATTCATGGCCTGTTGTGCCGATATCAAGACATAAAACGGTCGTAAAGTTTATCGTCTCTGTGTGGGATGTACAGAACCAAAGTTTATCGTCTCTGTGTGGGATGTACAGAACTATGGTTTATTGGATACGAACAGACCGAGATATACAGACGGTGTTCCAGGATAAGTTAGGCCACGCCTTATTATTTCTTGCATGGACGGACCCTTGTTGCAGTGAAAAACAACACTGTACAGAAATCACATAATTCAGTCAGCAGTAATATATCACAAGAACAACAGTTCTTTGAGACGTTCAGTAAATTTGAATGAATTGTCGTTTGTTTTACGTTTCCATTCAGGATTTGTCTGAAATCACGCCCAATGTCATAGGCAATGATTCACTTTTTCCTCTATTTCAAATTTAACTCTCTCTTTGTATGAAAGTCAAACTTGTTGAATCTGGACTTGAAACAGCAGTGACACATGGCTTGGCCTGAAGTGAAAGGGCTCAAACTGTTGGTAGAAATACCGGTACTGTTGTAGAGATTATGTAACCTGCTACATATCATATGAGTAATGGGGCCATATGTTACGACGGTAAAGATTCGTTCCTACGTAAAACAAAGATAGAGGGTTGAGAGACGCCCGTCAATTAGAACGCAACCTGATACCCCGGTTCATAATTTTTGTAGGTGCCCTTTTGTGGAGCTGATTGACCAGTTCCACACGTTCAAAAATACGGGTTCCCGTTGTAATGGGGTGCTCGTTCCAAGTGAGGTATCTGATATTGGTGTGATTGTTGTGAATTGAATTTGTTTTTAGCCACAACTTTACTTTCTAAACTTTATGAAAGACACCAATAAATTTGCAGAATGTTTAGCTGGTCAATGAATTTTTCTTTGTATAAATTGACATTAAGAAGAAAGTTAAAATCTTGAGCCGTGGTTGAATTGATTGAGTCTTGTTCTCATCATTACTGGTACGTGTGCCTTGTAATACGAAACAGTAAAGTCTTCATCGCTTCGTGTTTCTGTGGGAGCTCATAATGCCAGAGAGTGGCTGTGGGTTTTCTCGTCTATCTAACCAGGTTGCACTGAATGTTGGCTGGTGGTGCCCAGCTGTTCAGATAAATGAGTACATGCTCATACTTGCGCCGGAATCCATTCCTTTCTAAAGCATCGTTCACAGAAAGCGATTGCGAAAGCGATATCTAACAAATATATCTAGTGCGACATTCACACTGACTGACGACACAACAAATCTCAGAAAAGAGATTCGGTTTCGTAATCGCAGTTGTGCAATGTGAATGGCCCCTAAGTACTGTTCACACAGAAACAGACTGACGCGAAGGCGACGGTGAAGGAAATAGATTCAAAATGGCAACGATGTCATTGCGATTAAGAGGAGTATATTGATGGTCCCGCTCTTCACACGTCTGAAATTACACAGACAAAAACACAGTGAAACATATAACGACTCAAGATAGATCTAATGGACAGTCCACTTGTGTATACTAATGGACTCTGCTGCGGGACGGCTCGTTTCACTTTCAGTTTCGTCTGGACATTTTCAATTACAAAATACATGTAAATATAAAAATAAAACTTTGTGTAAATGAGAATCACCGGAGGATTCATTCGCCTTCGTGACTTAAACTCTGTATAATTTAAAAGAAAACGACCAAAATAACTGCCCCAGTACACTTAGGTGACATGAGCTGACTCCGAGAGTCCGCTGTATGAATCTCCTCGTGTGTTGAATTCTCAAATTGTCCAGTTTTCATAATTTAGTTTGACATGCTTGCTTTGTCAAAACACAAAACCTCATTTTTAGACAGCAAAAAAAGGCCAATGTTTTCATTGTGCGGAAGAACGGAATTACCAATGGGGGGGGGATGCCCTTCATCATGGGTTAAAGCCGGTTGTTAAAGTTTGCTGAACAAGATATACAGGAACCGACCCTCTCCCCAATCACCTCAAGGGAAATGACGAAGAGGCCAGTAGGCCCACGTAAGGAAAGGGCCACATCACACCAAGTAAAAGCGAATGTGAAATGGGTGCCATGCTCAAGTGATACCATCAAACTAACGTGCACGTGTTGGCAGAACTTTCGTCTCTATATTCTCCTTCGTACGATGTGAACGACCCTTAAGCGAAGCGCCGTTGAGCATTGAGTGAAGAACGATACGGGACGAGCTTATCTAGCGATACGCCGTCCTTCATTGTGGGTGCGGCTGATAACCCCGGGGGTCAGGTGTCACGTACCCGTCATTAAACTGAGGCTAGCTTTACTTTGTAATGGAAGGATTTACGAGAATGCCGATACTTATCTCGTGTCATCATCGTTTAAACGGTTAAGTGAAAATAAACGGATCGAAGAAACGTGGCTGATGACTCGTAGTCAATTTCGTTGTCCATCAATTAACCCACTTAACAATCACATTGTAATGTGATGTGACCTGGGAAGAGACTACAATAAGATACAACGACGTTGTAGCACAGACTTGAAATACTTGAAGACATTTTCTATGTTATAATAGAAACTGTCCATCTTCATTGTGAGAATATCACTTGACCTCTGCGGAGAGCCATTTATTCATTTATGTCATTTATTCACTCTGTTTCCAGGGAAACGTCACCACCCAAAAAAACCATCGTATTTATCAGCAGGTATTACGACAATCGGACATTTATAAGTTAACACTTGAAAATGTTTTCGTAGAACTCGGTTGATTTCCCGGCCCAATATTCACAAATTCTGACACAGCACTGTGTGTTAATGGAAGGGTGTGAAATTGGTCGCTTGTTACCATGGTGACAGGTCTTCACGGAAAGGTCGTCTGCCGTCGCTTTGAAGTGTAGATGATTACTTGGTTGAGATGTTAATTGAGAGACCAATTTGCACGTTAGGCCTCGCTCACAGCGGTGGCGAAAGGAAAAGCTTGCACGAAACGGCCAGAGACATACATTCAAACATTCGTGCCAGATCTTCACATTAAGTAGCAGCAAAATATCTCCCGCTTTCTGGTTTGCTTTCGGTCAGTGTAACCTGACCTTTGTTCTGTGCGTGTACGTATGGTGACGGTATCGTTTCATGATTCTTCCACGGAACCAGACGAAAGTTCTTGAGGAGCATGAATCATTTAAAGCTGATCATGAGGAAAGTGAAATGTGATCAGTGGTTTGTGGATAATGCTCCAAAAATAGTCACATATTGATCTGTGGTCAGTGGTCGATTTGAACAGTCAGGCATCAGGCCTTGGACCCTGGAGCAAAGGTGAAGATGTAGTGGGGGCGAGGGTGAGGAGTGGGCCTCGGGAGCAGAGGGAGAGGGTGCTGGGAAGAAAGGGCCCAGAACCAAGGGTGAAGATGTAGTGGGGGCGAGGGTGAGGAGTGGGCCTCGGGAGCATAGGGAGAGGGTGCGGGGAAGAAAGGGACGGACCCCGTGATGATGGATAGCGAACGGTCGTTTCGTTTTCTCGTTGCGTGAATACGTCGTCATAATAGCAAAGAGACGGAGAGCCGGACCCTATGAATTCACTGTGAGAGCAATCACTCATCACTCAGCTCAGTCTGTTCTTGAAAAGGAAGCAGCAACAGTGGTTGCCATGGAGACTGTCCACTGAATGTTACTGAACTGTTACTAAAGATAGCTTCTCACCGCTCACCTATTCAAACTAAAAAATACAGCACATTCTCTGTTTTAGCATGATTAAGCGTAGAAGGATATGGGCTGTGATCTCTCTAAGAGTAGTATATCAAAGTGACGTCATCAGATTTGTGACCTTGACAGGAAAGTGACCGCAGAACAGCGTGAACTTTTTCTGACGTCAAATTCGTTCACGTTAGTTATTTGCTGTATTTAAAACCTCAAAAACCTCTGGGTTGTTGCGTGCAGGTTTCCAGGCTTGGTTTAAGTTTCTTTCGAAATTACGACCAACCCAGGGATTCGCAGCAGTCTGTGTAAGATTAGACGGGTAAATCCCACGAATTCACAAGGTGAGTCTCTGAATGGCATGAGGAGAGTTATGAACGGTAATGAAGGTCTCTCAGCGGAGTAGAATGGTTTCCATCTCTAAACATTATGTGTGTGGTGGGTGGTTTGTTGTTGTACATGTATACACAGGTCAGTGATATATACCTGCCTCGTGCCTCTCTCTCTCCTCACTGAGTGCTTTAACATTTACCATGATTACGCCTTGTTCTGGGAGACTCTGGAGGAATGTACTGCTCAAGGGCACAATGTACACAATCTGTGCTACGAGAAGAAGAGAAGAGCTCCCGCTCATTCCTCATCATCATGATCAGCTCATCCTGAAGCTGCTACAGCTGCTGCTGCAGCAACATTGTTTCATTATTCACGTCTCAGCAACATTGTTTCAACTTCTCGGCCTCAATTTATTGTTGTTTCTTCAATGTTGCCATAATTGAATTCCACATCAGGAACTTTGGTTGATGATGGAACTGGAACCAAGCAGCACTCACGCGACCTACTTTCAGTTTCATAAAATAAAGGGGTGTGTGGGTGGGTGGGTCATCATGCCAGATTTGATGTTGATTTGTTAACCCTAAGAGAACCTTATTCAATTTTAAAAGAACCAGACTTAGGAGGATCCTCTCCCCAGTGAACACATTGGTACCTTCCAAAATTACATATTCAGCTTTCATCACATTTCATCACTGTTCGTCGTGCAGTGGTATTCATCTCAGCAATCAAGATGCTTCTATATTCGTCAGCAGAGATCCATATATGTCGATATACATCAACCCAATTAGTCGCGCTACATTGACCGTATAATGTGGATGATTAAGGGGGTGCGTGTTTTTCTTTTGATATATTTAAACAGTGATTAAGGTGGTGTATGACTTTCGTTTGATGTACTTGTACAGTATAATTAATTGACGGGAGATGAAGTAATATTCTAACAGCGGTGATTCGTTCTGCAGCTCATTGTCAAAAGCAGAAAAACCCCTTTCTCCCCATTCTTTCTTTCGCTATTTCATTTGAAAGATATTGTTGTCATCGACCATCGAAGCCCATTATTTACGGAAAACCGTTTTGGGAGCTTGAGATTTGAAGTTTGCTCAGATAGTTGCGTCTCCCGTTGGTTGTGGTTGCCCAGTATTGATGGCAAAGAGTCGCCATATTGATTATATTCCTGTCTTCAACTACAACAACGTTCAAAAGAGATTAGAAGCAGTGTGTCAAAGTGGAGTGGTGCTCCAAGGAATGTGATTCTGAGTGGCCCAATAGTCACCAGGCGAAACTCTTTCGCGTCATAGTTGTTGAAGATGGACATAAAATTAAGGGTTTAGGAAGTGATAAAACACAGTAGTAATTGCGATGCTGTATGGTTTGTCACGTCGCTCAGTGAATCACATCTAGAGCTGTTCAGAAAAAAAAGTATTTAAACTTTCTAAGCGCAGTCTCTGTGGTAGAACTGATACTTTAACTTCTCTGTGAGACTCTTGTTTCGTCATTTAGTTTAAAAGGCTTGTTCACAGTAAACAAAAAGTGATTGTGAAAACAAAAGTTTCTCATGTCAAATTTATCGTTTGGTAATTGGTATATTAAGGCCGCTAGGAGGCGATTTCTAAGCGATTTGGCATTTACGGTTTGTTCGCGTTGAGTGTGAACGAGCCCTTGTTATTCGGGGACTGTGTTTAAGC
This sequence comes from Haplosyllis leylae, assembly GCA_038406175.1. Lineage (NCBI taxonomy): Eukaryota > Metazoa > Annelida > Polychaeta > Phyllodocida > Syllidae > Haplosyllis > Haplosyllis leylae. The sequence continues at coordinate 7,737 of JBCAUG010037896.1, read as the reverse complement.
CGGTATGCGGATTCCGAGACCAAGAAACAAGCCCAGTATTGAATTGTCTGTTAGATAAATCCCGACATTAGAATGCATTGTGGAACTATAGTCTGTCTGGAAGACACGGTAACGATATTGGCATAGAGGGGGGGGGGGGAGGAGGGGGGGGGGGGGGGGGGGGGGGGGGGGGGGGGGGGGGGGGGGGGGGGGGGG
>JBCAUG010037885.1:0-10004 GCA_038406175.1 Haplosyllis leylae | reverse complement strand
CCCCCCCCCCCCCCCCCCCCCCCCCCCCCCCCCCCCCCCCCCCCCCCCCAATTCGGTTTTGGAAGTTACCTGAGCCAGGCCCAGGATAGGACAGCATAGCGAGCACTTGCTACTCGATGGGCGGTATGCCTCTTGCGTTCACGCAGGAGGACTTTCTTGTTCTTTTCATGTAAGCAGAGAGCGGAATTGATACATGCGGTTATGTCCCCATTGGTAATTGTTCAGCTGTAAATATTTTCTCAAATTTCAGTGCATGTCTTATAATTTAGAAAAATATCCTTTTAACATCACATCTCATAATTTGGAGTGCGTAATTTGATAACCGATCTCCTACTTTTTACGCTTTGTATAACGATGTACATGAGTCCTTCTTAGTCCTTATCTTATCTGACATCTTGAATACGTCTCTCAAGAGACACTTCTCATGCAGTACTGACAATAAGATATGTCTCATAGGCTGCCTGCTAATTTAGTGGCGTATCCAGCCTTTCCCAGACGGGGAACGGGCATTAAACCTAAAGGCAGTTGGGGGATGACTGTTAAATCTCCGTGAAACCTGAAGAAAATTTCGTCTTAAATCCTCTAGTTTGCACAGTACAATATTGACGATGTAAAATAGCTCTAAATATATAGAATAGACTCTATATTAATACTTTGTACAAGTGCTCAATGTCGATTATTTACAAAATGAAAACAGGAAACCGGTTATAAAATCAGAAATTTTTATCCAATATTTCCCTTCATGAACTTCAGAGATTGGCGAAGATCCTGTATGAAGCCGCTGATAAGGGCTGTGTTGACGAAACAAAGATGCAGGAAATACTTAGCGTCACCAGGCAGGAAGCTGCTTCCATCCCTGGAGATCCCTCCACCCAAACACCGGAACTTACTGGTGAGAATCATTCACTATTGAGGAGATACTTTGTGTCGCCCGACAGGAAGCTGCCTCCATCCCTGGAGATCCCTCCATCCAAACACAGGAACTTCCTTTTAAGAATCTTTCACTATTGAGGAGATACTTTGTGTCACCCGGCAGGAAGCTGCTTCCATCCCTGGAGATCCCTCCACCCAAACACAGGAACTTACTGGTAAGAATCTTTCACTATTGAGGTGATACTGGGCGTCACCCGACAGGAAGCTGCTCCACCCAAACACAGGAACTTACTGGTAAGAATCTTTCACTATTAAGGTGATACTGGGTGTCACCCGACAGGAAGCTGCTCCACCCAAACACAGGAACTTACTGGTAAGAATCTTACACTATGGAAGAGATACTGGGTGTCACCCGACAGGAAGCTGCCTCTATCCCTGGAGGTCCCTGCACTTAAAAACAGGAACTTAATGGTAGGAATCTTTCACTATTGGGGAGATACTGGGCGTCCCTCGGCAGGACGCTGCCTCAATCTTTGTTTTAAATGGGACAAATTAAACTCTCATCAATTACTACATTCAAAATTTTTGTTTATCTCCGGGATAATGCTTTATTTTTTTCAATCAGAACGTTTGCTGATATTGCCCATTAACATTATGTTTCTAATATTCTTAGTTACATTATTTCAGAAAAGGATTTGGCCGAGATTGCCCAAGGCATCAAAGACTACGTCCAAGAAGCTATGATGATTGAAATGGCTCCCTGGCTCAAACCCTATACTGTAAACATAGACGAACTGCAAACTGAACTGACTGTAGAGAAAATAGGAAATACACGGCCTAAATTTCAAGTAATCAGTGACTACAAAGAGCTGTTTGTGAATGCTCAAAAGTCAGACAAATCAGACACTTCAGAAAGTAATTCGTTCAAATCTAGAGTAAAAGGGGAACGGTTTTTATTGAAAGCAGGCTCTGGACTAGGGAAAACAACATTTTGTAAGCGATTAACATGGGACTGGGCAAAAGGTCACTTGATGAACTTCTTATTTGTATTTTTTGTGAGACTCAACTTTGTTAAATCAGATCAGGCTGTTGAGGATGTGTTGATTCAACAATGTCCTTGTTTACGACAGCAGGGTGTGGGTCCTCATGATGTTAGACAACTACTCGATAAGTTTGGTGACAGGTGTTTGATAATCTTAGATGGGTTTGACGAATTTGACTCTCAGAAAAACAAAAGCATAATGGCAGTGATTCGAGGTGAGGTTTTCCCAAAGTGTAGTGTTCTGTTGACCTCTACTTCGCAGTCCGTTGCTACCATTGAAACTGATTTCCAGAATGTTTTAGCAATTAATGGTTTCACAAAAAAACAGGGTAAGCTGTTTTGTTCAAAGATTTTGAGGGACATACACAAACGGGATGCTGTTATGTCTTTTTATGAGAACAACTTTACTCAGGATGCCACTGTGTCTTTCAGTCCTTTGCTACTTCAGTTCATATGTGTTCTGGCTAACAACGATCGGATCGATCTGTCACGAGAGAATGTCCCCAGGGGTGAAATTTATTGGCAACTGGTCAGACACCTCTACAAACAAAATTGCGATCGTCAGAATATTTGTTTTGACGAAGGTGAATTCACAGATGTTTTGGAAATGATTGCTCAACTAGCGTTCACAAATTTAAGATACGAACAAAGATGTTTTGAGGGGGAAAACATCAAAGATTTAAATGAAAACGTTTTAGGGTGTGGCATCTTGATTTTCCTTTGTGGGTTTGCAGATGAGGAGAGTCTTGTGACATTTGTCCACGAAACGTTGCGAGCATTTTGTGCCTGTTTCCACCTCTATCGGAAAGAATGTTCTGGAGAGTTAGAGAAGGCTTTGAACACGGCTGGTTCCATTGAACATTTTCTGGTTCATGCAAAAGAAGGTGTTCTGATTAGAAAATACCTCATGGAAATACACTATTTGCACTTCTACCTGTGGTTTATCAGTAGCAATAAAACTAATCATGCATTTGGTTTGTCAGTTTTGAATATGGCTATTGATCATTTGCTGAATGTTAAAACATTGGACTGGGTTGATTACCGTGAGTTTGTCCATGAAGCAAAAGTTCAGAAAGATGACTTGGTTCTGTCATTTGTACGTTCTGCGTTCTCAAGGTGTAATACTGTCGAGTGTTTGTTCCTCAATGTTTATGATCCAGTTGACTGGATACTGGAGTCTTTTTATCATCTGAGGAACAAAATAAAGCTGATTGCAGTTCTGAATCCAATTTTGGACACAGGCAGCATGGAAACAGTGCGTTCATTAGGAGAGCGAAAAGTTCTCATTGAAGCCTCCGTTTGCTCAAAGTTAGATGTGTTTCAAAAGTTCTTTTCAGAACCATATGATCTTGTTGTGTTTGTCGATGAACTGATGTACGAATCATTATACATGTCAACGATGATGGGTGTTCGCCAGCTGCACATCATTGGTCATTGCAATAGTGGCTCACAACCAATTTGTTACATGTCAGGTAAAATTCCTGTTTGTCCAAGCTTGACGCATCTGGTGTTTAATTACATCAGAATTACTCCAAACATTGCGTTAACTGTGTCCGATGCCATGCAGAAAGGTAAGTTACCTGTGCTTGAACATTTTAGTCTTGAAGGTTGTGCTTTTAATGACAAATCAAGTTTTGTCGATCTTTTTGATCCTCAGTGCCCTACGTTAACACATCTGGATCTCAAACGTTGTGAGCTTGAAATGGATATGGTTTTGTCCCTGCCTTGTTACCTGAAGAATGCAATAAGGTTTCCAAAATTGAACAGCATTGTGTTTTCGCATAAAGTAGCGCTTTCCTGCATAGCATTTTGTCATGGCTTGCAACAAACCCACTGGACAACTCTTTTTTCACTTTGGCTGCATGGTTTGGATGTTATCTCATACATATTTGTGGTAGAGGCCTTGAATCGGGGATTCCTTCCCAGGTTGAATGAGCTTGGATTGGCTATGGCAAAACAATTCTCTCTTTCTGAAAAGCACAGAGATTTCGTGACGCCGACGAAGATGCGAACACTGACTCGTCTGACACTTCACAATGTGGTACGAAACATGAGACATTTGTACACAACTACAAAGAGCGTTTCCCTCAAGAATCTACACAAACTGGACATCAGTCATAGTTCAGGCATGACAGGAAAATTGTTTGTTTTGCTGTGTCATAGTCTCCCGTTATTGAACACTCTAGTTCTGAGTGACTGTGGGTTGAATGGTAGAGATCTGAGAAACTTAGCAGAAGCTAATATGAAGGGAAGATTGCCAAAGCTCAGGCATCTCGATATTTCTCAAAACATGTTATTTGATAATTGCATGGACAGGTTGTTTGATTCGGGATGTAAGTGGGAGACACTGGTAAATTTAAATGTTGAAGACACGTCACTGAATTGTTTCAGTTACTTGAATGTCAAAGTGAAATCAGGTTGTCTTCTTTCTTTAAGAGATCTCCGCATCTGCACGGATGTTGATGTTTTGGACCAAACACGTTCTACGTGGCCATCATTGACCGACATACAAGTTCGAACACGAGGTTTCAGCACCCCTCATGAAAAGGTGTTTTCACCAGTGGCAGAGATAATTACGCGAAACTCTTTCCCTTCCCTGAGAAACATATATGTCTGTGGAAGAGTAGACATTGATATCTTACGTTGTGCTGAAAATGAGATAAAAAAGTTTTTCAACGAGTGCTGGAATCAACTTGAAAATTCATTTCATGAAAGAGATTTTAAAACAATTGTTGAAAATGTACCTCTGTCTGTGGACCACATGCAAGACAGTTTTGTCGTGGAATCTCTTGAGGAATGCAATGTTCTAGCTGTTCAAAAGGTACTTTCACAAGTACTTCTATCTGTGGACCACTTGCCAGACAGTTTTGTCAAAGAATTTGAGGCCAAACGAAAGTTACAGATGTTTTGTACATCTATTTTTGATATTCATACGCCCAGTTTATTGACACTACCTGACACACTACTTGACATGGACGCCAGGGCATTTCCAGAAAGTTATTTTCAGCTGTGGAATGCAGACGATTTATTTGGTAAGCCACTTTAAAGATCGTCCGGAATAATCTCTTTACAGCTATTTGTATGTTACTCATACATACCCTTTGAGGCAAAACGTTTAAAGAAACTGGCAACAAATTTTCAAGACACCAACAAACACTGGTGATAGGTGAAGACGTTTTTGAAAATGAACTTTAGTAATATTAATATAAATTTATATAAATATTAATTAATATGAATTTTAGATTTAGTTATTAAATGTTAGTAATACTAAAGTTGACATTGCAAGGTCTAGCCCCTACTTCCTATTTTCTCTTTAGCAAGCTTCGTAAAAAGCTCATGTCTCATTTTACAATTGAAATTAGATTAATTCATGGAATGCCGCGAGTAACACCTTTGCAAACGGGTGAAATGCTAATCCATTATTGAAGTAGTATTATAATTTCTGGGTATTGCAGCGAAAGTATTGTTCCTGTGTTGTGTACTTTTCTGCAGTAAATGATAAATAATTATTAACATACATTGTTTAGGCCAACATGATGGTGATAATAACCAAAAAGCGAGCAGCGCAAGGGTTACCGAAGAAAGCTGTAACGATAATGAATCATCAATCAGTGACAAAAGCACCGGAGAAGTAATTGGCATGAAGGTAATATTCTTGTTGACATTTCTACAAATCATTATTTTTAATTGTTCATTTTCCCATTTATCGACTTGTTCAATATTTTAAAGAGAAATTGATTGTTCGATGGAAATGGGTTCTTTTAGCCCAATTGGTGTCCCCATCTTTAGGATCCACTGCTGGAGGTATTGAATTCAAGTTAATCTTTTTAATTGATCATAATTTTCAAATCTTTAACAGGTATGCTGCATTTCATTTTCAGGAAATGAAAGCTTTTCAGAAAAGGCTTGATCGACAACACATATCCGGACCAGGAAATGTCACTTCCCTTTCACAGCTTGCCATGTGTAAGTATTAATCATTATGCTTTATTTATGCTACTGCTTGGCAACCAACTAAATGCCATTGTGACCATCATCCATGATTTAGCAGTGACTATCAAGGCTCTACACTCTATCATTGTTTGTTACAGGTGTCCTGAAGCACAGAGTACAGATAGTAGAGATCATCCATGGCTCAACAGTAACTATCCAGGCTCTACACTCAGATGTAATATTACATGTACCGGATGGATTTTACGGTATCATCCTTGGAAACATCCACACAGATCTCTGGAGGCTCAGACATTTTGTCACTGAAAGGCAGTGCATTATTGGCCCGATGTGTGAATATTTTTTCAAACCTTCAGGTGTCCCATCCAGGAAGAAATTCCATATTCGAGTTCCACATGTAGCCAAGCAAGTTGCAGATCTAACAAACACCTTGAAAGTCTCATACAGACATTCAAGAAATCAAAACTTTCAAGAAGCTGAGCATATGTCACAAGCAGACGTTTCTCATTCTAAACCATTTTACTTTTTTGAGAGCAGTTCTGCGCATATATTCACCAGCCATTTCAGTCAATTTCTCATCACAGCGGAGGGAATTAATCACTGCAGTGGAAGTGCTGAGATGATGGTATTTTCAATGATGGATACCAAGAGTGAAAAGCCAATTGCTGACATCAGTGTTTACCTGGGAAGTTCACTGTATGATATAGAAGATTTCAGAAACGTAAGTTTTGTTCTGTCCTTTTTACTGTATCAAAATCGTATCCCAAAATCTCCTTGAGTGAATTAAAATAAAGTACATTGACCAGGAGATGCTGACATATTTTCTTACTTTTGGCGACTGTGCGTCCTTGGTCTGTGCACTGCAAACGTTACATAAACTTTCCGATAAAGGTATTTTCCTAACTGTCAGCAGACCATAAAATCGGACTTGGTTTTCATTCATGAATGAAAATTAAATGCTGCAGTTTGAAATGAATACTTTATTAATTTATGTGTTTTTCAACAGAGAGTACAGTTATGTCAAACAGGCAGAAAGCGAAAATTAGTACAAACACAGGAGATAGCATTATCTAGAGCGCCTTATAACTCATTCGAAAGTTCCATCGAAATAAAATTTGAGACACATGATGAAGATGGGAATGAACAGTGGCGATCTTACAGGAAAAGAAAACTGTATTTGGTATGATGCATTTTAAGCACGAAACACGTTTTATGAACAGTTCCATTAAGTTGCCAGATGCTTTTAAATTAAGTGTATCTTTTCCAGCGCAAACGACTGTGTGAAGCACTGAATTATCTTGGCGAACACCTGTGTAAGTCGCCGCCAACGCAATTACCTCCATTCTATCTAGTACCACCGGTAAAGAGGAAAGAGTACTTGGTTGAAATGGAGGTTAATGTTGAAATGTCAAACAACCCGAAAACCGCAATCACGAATGGTGTGGAACAGAACAACAATGAGGAGGATCCGCCAGCCGCAATCACGAATGGTGTGGAACAGAACAACAATGAGGAGGATCCACTGCTTATCATGTTTGATCCAACTGCCGTGAGTTGCTGTCGAATGAACTTTTTGAATCATAGTATTCTCATGCCTAGTTTTTTTTTTCCTTTTGAAAAAGATGGAAAATTTAGAAAAATAATGAACTATTAAAATTTTAATCAAGTTTTTTTTCTGAAAACGTTTTACAGGGTGTAAAATGTGGCGAAGAAGAAAGAACAGCTTCACTGTGTGAAACAACCGGTAACTAGACTTCCACTTTCTTAACTTGGAAAAAAAAATTATGCCAGTTTTTGTGTTATGTTCAGATTACAATTTTTGCGTTATTTTTTTCAGATTCTAAGTTGTTGCATCTCTCGCGACAAATCAACAGTCCTTCTGACTTGCGTACACTGGCCACACACGGTCTTCACGTGTCAAGGAATATCATTGACAAATATCTGCACAATGAGAAAGATATCAATGAAGCAGCTTTGTGTGTACTGAAGGAGTGGTGGAGGTGTCAAGATGACCCACAAATAGCTTTAACAAAGTTGACTGAAATACTGAAGAACATTGGCATGACAATTTATTGTCAAAGTTTACAAAAAAATGATGAATAGAGTCATTTTATGACTCAGTTCTTAGATCTTGGTATTACAATCGACTGTGATATTTACCATGAATATCGATTTTGGTGCTATTAATAAATTTTAATGTCAAAAGTATTTATTTTGATCGTTTAATTTAAATTTCGTCACATTCTTCATTGTTACTGGGTTACAGGTATTCTGCGATATACTTGAATTCGTACCATTAACTGTGAACAAGACAATCTTCCACACTGTCTCCAAGCTATGGCCAGTCAGGAATCTGAGGCCAGACAGAGCGGTCTGAGGGTAATGATAGGACAGGAGGGATACCATCCCATGCTGTGTTGTAGGGGATGGGTTGCCCAGTAATCATGAGACAGTTGAGTTTTTCACGATAAGTAAATCTGACAGAAATAAAATTTAAGAATGATCACAATTCAAATTTTAAAAGTAAGGGTCATTTAATATTTCCAATACTTGCTAGATTGTGTGTACTTCATCAAATGATTAATACATACAATAACAAGGAGTAGAAATCCACTTCAAGATCTGTCAGATCTGACAGAAATGCGTATCGTGAAAAACTAGATTAGAAACAGAACCACAGAGCACGGTGTGACCTAGCAATAAGCGCTCACTGGGTAGTTCACTGAAGCGTGTTCAGTGCCCAACTTCAGACATTACTTGTTGAGTTTAAATACAGGATTTGTCTTGTCAAATTAATGTGTAAATTTTTCACGTCTGTCCGCCACATTGTTGTGCCAGCTGCAAATAGCTTCATTTCTCCTTAAAATTACGACTTCACTATGTAAAAGAGTGTCAATTTTATAAGTGACCATCATCCCTGTTACTGCCTATCACAGACAATAACAGCTGCCGAATTACACATTCTCTTATGTTTGGACAAGGGAAACAATATACCACTTTTTATCAGTATATGTGAAATGAAACCCAGTATAAATCAGTGATCCTTTCAGTTATATTGACTCTTTCCGAATGCTTTCCAATGGCATTTAACTTTTTCATCACCTCAGGGATCCCTTAACCAAAAAATAGCTGACAAGAACAGGATCATGTTTCTTTCGTTTGATCATGGTGGTCAAAGAATTCAATGAGTGCCCACATACAACGTAATCTGGATCCGCAGCGACTGAGTTCTGGACTTTGAAGAGATTGTCATTTCCAATCGACTAAGTTTAAATTAACTAGCGGAAATTTGGAAACTCCACATACTAGTAACCTACTATTGACATGGAATTTTAAAAGAAAATTGAAAATTAAGATGTTATTCTTTCAGAAAGAACGAACGTCAAAAATAGCATTTTGGTCTTGTACTTCGCATGTGGGGATCCGGCGCGAGTAATTTTATTGATCTTTCGCATGAAAGACCTCCGTGAAGCAAAGCATGATCGTGGAATGAATGTTTAATGTAAACGCAAAAAATGTGGATAGGAGAACAGACATAGGACAATGCGGAAAGATAAACGCGGATAAGAAAAACGCAGACAGCGAAAGACCTCTGCGCACCTAAATGTTACATATCTAATTTCCTACTGTGTGCTTGGAGATTCCCAAATACACTTTGCAGAAAAATTTCTCACCGAAAGTCACGCCACAGTTTACCGTATATTTAACCAATTAGCTGTGTTTCAGAAAACATTCCTCAAAAAGTTTGGCGATTCAAGATCCCCAACTTGTGTAAAATTTAATGAAAATCAAGAGGAATTTGTTTTGTTTTGGTTTATTGTTACGTAAAATCAGTACTCATGTGCAAAAACATATGCACTGGAAGCAAATAATTTTTCATTTCAAGTCGTGTCTTTTTCTCTTGTCTGCCTGTAAAAACCTGCTGTAATTTCTGATAAACAAGTAAAAGTTCTTTAATTTACAATGAGTAAAAACGAACATTTTATGTTTGTATGTGTGTGTCGAATTTGAACTTGGATTTAATGGCGGCAAGACGTGTTTAACTCTTTCGCACTAAAACTATTTTCATATATTGACTACTAACTTCAAAAAAAATTTAAACCCGAATTGTCTGTCTCAGAATCAACTTCATGTATTT
>JBCAUG010037874.1:0-10006 GCA_038406175.1 Haplosyllis leylae | reverse complement strand
CAGTACATCCTGTAAGATCAATAAGATCACTGGAGGTAAAATATTGAGATATCAATTTCAAAGTAGGCTCCTTTTTTCTCTGGTCAGATTAAAGATACTCTGTGCAGAATCTAAGCTCTTAGTATGTCAATTTTGGAGAATTATCAATTTACACTGGTGTCCATGGCCTTCACGTTCGTCATTTCCTCACTTGGGTGTTTTGATTTTAAAATCACAAATAGAAAATCGAGAACCATTATAAAACAGGCAAGACGTAGCAAACGGGGACAAACCGCAGACTTGGGATGAACAATATGTTGACATCTTGTCACTGTGCACGTTGGATTTTACCTTTGACTTTGCTGCTGTTTGGTAAGTTCTTTCATATACTATTTTAAGCGGTTACTATCTGAGGTTATCGCATCCAGAAATGACCTATTAGTTCAGTTTTAAAATTTAAATTTAATTGTCTATTTTCATAGACAGACACAAGTGGGGGATTTCTTGAAGTAAAATTGGAGTATTTAGTGAAAAGAGGAGATATGCTTTAATTGCGTGGCCTTTCTTGATACCGACAAACAAAAATTTGTAACGTATAAGATCTAAATGCATTCCTTATCAGTACGAAAAAATATATGTTTTAAAGGGGGCACTGCAGTTCTTTTACCTATCAATTGCAATGAGAGAGTGACAACTCCCCCCCCCCCAAAAAAAAACAAAACGAACCAACATTTCTTTAATTGCATGCGTTTTTTTTTAAAAATATGGAAAGTCCGTCCCTGTATAAGAACGTTGTGATAACTCTTTTGTGTCTTATTTTTCAGTCCAGCAAAACAATGGCCAGATTCCAGTGGCTGTAACGTTTGACCCAACAAGTCCGGTACGGGAGGGAGTGGCAACATTCAGATGTGAATTTACCATACGTAAGTTCAGTATGTGATCCACTTTTTTCAGTTTGAAGAAATTGATACATCATATACATTCAGCAAAAAACTAACGCCATTTGCGGATCAAGGGGATAGCGCCAGGGACGCGCGCCCTCCTCTGAGCCAAAATTTCAAAATTGGTCAAATATTGGTTTGAGATTTCCCCTTAGGGGTTGGCGCTCCCGGAAAGCCTGGATCCGCCACTGAATGCTGCTTTAAAGTAGCATGTGTCAGTTATGTGGTGCCTTATTGTTGAAAGTCCAGAGCCACACACAAGCCACAATTCTGTGTTTTCTATTTTTCAGCTGCTGGCGACTCTTTAGCCGCCCAGTATTGGGCGATAACAGGAGGTTTGAGGATCTTCGAGTATCAACCAGGCAGTGAACCGGACATAAATCCGGATTACATCACAAAAATCATAGATTATCAAACAGGTGCTTTGTATACTTACATGTCCATTCATAAAAGAATGCGTAGAAAGTGCCCGGATTCTCCACCAATTATGTGGGGTGTTTCTGGTTCGATGTAAAGCGGCGGTAGGTCTCAGGTACGGCGGAGACTGTAGATCACTATGGGCACTGTTACCTATGATCTCTCGATTGGATCTTACGTCTGTTCCTCATAAGTGAGAGTTATCTTCAGTTTAACTATCTATTCTAGTTCTCTCTACATTAGTTGGTTGCTCTCTGTAGCCTACGACATTTAAGCCCAACTTTACTGTTATGGCATTTAAGCCCAGGTGTGGAATCCCACATTTAAGCAATGGTTTCTGACTCACTATTGCACATCAAAGTGCAATGCATTGAATACTGGATGTGATCAGCATATGATTGGCTGATCTTGGAGGATGTGGCCATTTGCCACATGCTCGGTCGGATTCCTAAGGGGTTCTCAACCTAAGTCGGTAGTCGACAGCTTGCACGGGAACTTTTGGACCGTGCATGTGTTATTCGAGTTTTCCCTAACGTTCTGAATTGTATCGGTTGAATACTAGTAGATCAGTGGTTGAATAAATTTTTTGTTAAAAATTTGCCTAAGATTTTGCAAGTTTTTGGTAAAATAATATTGAATGCATGGTAAATATTTGGCAAAGTTTTATTTAACCATAAAGTTTCATGGCACGATAAATGATCCCTGCCTGTTTGACTGTCACAAAACTGTCCCAAAATTCGACAATGTTATGAAATTTAATTACAGACTACACAACGTATTTGGAGATATTCTTCAACGTCACGGCGTGTGATATGGAGCAGTATCTATGTAACGTTCTGGTCATCCGATCTACCGAGGAGGGTCAGGCACAGGCGTCACTAGAAGTCGAAAACTGTAAGTCCCAAAAAAACAGGTTTTCCTTCTTAACTAGAAATTTCACAAAGATTCACTGAAAACAGTTTCTGTTGAAAGCAGTTTCAGGTTTTTGATTAAAACTGACAAAATTTTGAAGGTTTAACTCGCTACTTATGTCCCATTGAAAATGCGCTGATTTTGTTCACAATGATTCAACTGGGGGATATTTTTACCCTGCATGAAGGGTGAAAAACCAAGAGATGAGAAAGAAATCATAAATATTTTATTATGCATTAAAAGAAATGCAACACCATTGAAAAATGTTACTTTCTGTGAAGTCATATCAATGATTTATTCGTGTTCTCGATAGTGAGAACACCTGCTTCTGGTTAACTTCAAATTGTGTATTTGAAAACCCAAATTTAGCCTGTAATTGTATCAATTTTCAATACTTGGTGACTCGGTAGAGTTACCTAAGCGGTTGCATTTGGGTTACGCACGAATGTTTCCAATTCTTGATGCTTTTTTGGCACTTTTTCACATGAATGTTATGCATCAATGTTGAATGAACATGAGGGGAGGGAACTCAGAAAACTTGGAAAAACTCAAAATTGCATCTTAGCTGGAGGGGGCCGTTGGTGACCATCTTTCACTAGTTATCATCTTGTCTGCCATCTTGGATGGCAGCCATTATTAGAAATCACAAAATGGCATTTATAACTCATAGTCAACATAGAGACTTGCAAAAAAACTGAACCCCACGAAGTTTTGGATCAATCATGGTGGCTCATAGAAAGTGTGTAATGTTCATGTGTGGTGCCATCGAATCCCCCTGCCCCCGAGTCACCTATGTGTAAGTTTTGCATTACCTGATATTATATTGTTTTCAGTAAAACAACCCACTATAAAGTATGATGGTGTTGTCATAGAAGAGGGACACCCTCCTGAACTTCATACTGATCCCAAAACAGTGACCTGCGCTTTGAAAGATGCAGGACCCCCTCTACCGGAAATACTGGAGCTGGTAGTGCTGGAAGGAAATGATGACGTAAATGGAACATCCAGTGAGGAACCGTTTCGGGATGACGTCACCTGTTCCTGGCATTATCTTCCGTCATTAAGAACTGTTGTCAACAACATAACCGGAAAAGTAAGAAATGTTTACTTTCAATTTGATGATGGTACTTGGTGAGGGCAAAGTGGAAGCATAAAATCACCGAGTTGACCAATAGGATAATTTAAAATATATTGATAATGATAAAACGGACCAATCAGCATTAACTAGAAATGCTCGCCAAGTACCATCATTGACAGTACTTGGCGAGCATTTCTAGTTAATTCTGTTTGGTCAGCTTCACCATCATCAATATTTTTAAAATTATCGACAGTACTTGGCGAGCATTTCTAGTTAATTCTGATGGGTCAGCTTCACCATCATCATTATTTTTAAAATTATCCTATTGGTCAACTCGGTTATTTTCTGCTTCCGCTTTACCCTCGCCAAGTAGTGTCAATCTTGATCCGTTGTGCCCACAGTTTCCGAAATAGCACCACAGTAAATGACGTCATGAACACAGTTCAAATGGTGTCTCGTGACGTTGTTAGATCTAAATGACGTCATGGCAGCATTCTGTGAAACAGATTCCAACCAATAAACGCAGCATAAAGTAGGCCTACTTTTCATAAAACTGCCAAAGGCTTGGGTGTTAAGAGCCACCTGGACAGGATGTTACGAAACCCTCAAAGTAACCACTAAGGTGACTCTAACGAGCCACTAATAATTCTCCATCTGTTGTTGTTAAATGTATCCCGTAGAAGATCATCTCAAACATTTGTGTACAATTTCGAATTGATGTCTATTTTCAAATATTTACTTGACCTAATGGTTATGAAGTCACCAGCTTGTGCCAGGCAGAAAGTCATACATTCCATTTGAATTCACCCATGCGCAAGTTCAATCATCACAGAACCGAAGATCGAATCACAACATGTCGGTCTCTAGAAGCTTGAAGGTGAAGAGTATTGATGACACAACAGATGGCCATCATAATTGTGGTTCCCGCTCTATGGTAACCATGTAGTGCTGGAGATGACTACCTCTGAATATAGCAAATCTTTGTCGGAGATCGTACTTGGCGACGGTCGGTCCACCGCTGTTCCACCGTGCAGGACCACGGTGGACTGACCGTCGCCAAGTACGATCGGAGTTCAAGAAAATTGCAATCTTGGTTTCAGTGCATCTAAATTTGGTTTCAGACTACATAGTCTGACTATTTGATTTTTTTGCTCAATTTGGCTAGCACTGTTCATCAAACTAGTAACCTAGTCAACATGTGAAATTTAGTCTCTGGTTATAACACCCTTTCTTATTGGTTAAAACTAGTCATGTGCTTTTCTTTTTGCTAAATTTGGGTTGTGAAATTTAGCAAAGTGAAATTTAGCACACCGAAATTTACCAGTTAAAATGCTGTCTTAATTTGATGAAATGCTGGCTTAATTTGGTGTTTACTGGACATTTAATTTTTAAATTCTGCTAATTTTACTGGTTAGCGACAGATAGTTATGCTAAATTTAATTTCTTGAACACGGGCAAATGATCTAGATCTACCAAAGTGAATAAGTCTTACCTTGGATTGTGCATGTACAAATCGCCATTCACAAGAGTCAATAGTAAAGCGTACTTCAAGTACATTTCTCCTACTTATGTTGTGGGCTGCTCGGTTATTCCTTAAAGTCTGAAGTTCTCTCCTCAGGGTCCTGGCCTTTTTGCTTATCGACTTTAGCTCTTTACTATAACAGCACAAATGTTGTCTGTTTCTTAAATCGATCAGAAAAGGAAATACGGTCTGGGGATTTCTTGGTGGCATGAGTCATGACGACGTCATGCCTTATTACCCATAAACATCATCCACACTAAAATAATTCTGGAAAATAAATGCAACTTTCCAAAGTCGTGTGCATTAACTTAACTGTATAATGCCATAGTGCAGCAGAACAACAGAAAATATTTAATTGAACATATGTTCGATTATAAAGCAGTTTACATTTTCCAAGACAACTTATGGCGCAATAATTGCAACTTCAACTCGACGAAGCGTAACAGCCAAACAGGGGAAGGATGAGTTAAACACACTTACACTTGGCATCGAACAGACAAGGTAAGAGGAGCTTTGTATTTAATCTTTTAATTTACTGAGTAACTTAATCTTACAAGAAAAAAACGGCAAACGAGTGCTGACAAGGAGGCCATCAGACAAAGTTACGTTTTAGTTAAAGTAACAATAATAATGCATCTCACCCAAAGCAACTCACGATCTACAATTAATCTATTGAGACATTTCGTTTCATGTATGTATGAGTTCTGAGACATGTCACATTTCTCATCTAGTTACCTGCCCACCACAGACTAAAGAAATATATGGAAGACTTGTCGCTCCTTCATTGAGAAAACTTTGAATCTTCTGAAGGCACCCATTTTTAGCAGAGCTGTTGTAAAAAGTGGTTCTTGGGTGAAATCTCATGTTTTCTCACAAGATTTGGCAGTTTAGAGCTTTCTGATTGGTTGAGACAGTGATCACATGACTTAACAATGAGATTTGATGAGACTTGGAGCTTAAAGACACTCAGGAGTTGGTATTTTGCTTACAGACTCTAAGTAAGTTTAAGGAATGTCTTTAAGCTCAAAGTATCCTTGGCAGTGTCTTTAAGGGTGTCTTTAAGTGTGTCATTAAACCAGAATGCTTCACAAATCTTTCACTTCCTGTGAGATTTCTGGAGACTTAGTTAAAGACACCCTTAATGATATCCTTAAATACACTCCTGAGGATACTTTCAGCTTAAAGACACTCCTTAAAGTTACTCTAAAGCACAGAAAGAACAGTACATCCTTTCACAAGATTTCACAGTTAAACATCACTCAGGATGCCAAAAAATCCTTCCAAACCCATAGAAAAACCATTTACTGGTTTGTTAAGAGTCGCCTTAGTAGTTTGGCTGTTGCCCCAAAATTTTGAGCAGGTGGTGGAGACCTCTAAATGCCATTTGCTACTCTGTGAATGTGGGTGGGGTGTTGCTTCTATTTGGATGTGGTGTGGACACCACAACACTACATGCTGTAGTTGTTTGAACTTTCTTCACTTAAGGGTGGTGGGAACCCAAAAAAACTAGTTAGATTGCCTTCATGCCCTTTACACCCCTTTGTACACTTACTTGGAAGTGGTTGGGACACAAGATAGTTGGTGGCTCATTAGAGCTGCCATAGTGGTTTTGGCTTTTTGGCCCAAAATTTTGGGAAAGTGAATGCCATTTACTATTCTGTGAATGTAGATGGGGTGGTGGTTCTACTTTGAGGTGTTTGGGATACATCAGCCCTATATGCTGTAATCAAACTTGTTTCAACTTTTTATGCTCAGAGGTGTTGGGAACCCAAAAACCTAGTTTAGACTGTCTTTGCACCCTTCACACTCAATATACTCCTTCACACCCCTTTGCAGCTTAGAGGTGGCGGGGACATCCAAATGCCATCTGATGTCACATGTACATGGGGTGCAAAGGCAGGTGAAAATGCACAAAATGTGAGGAAGGCTGTGTAGGCTGATGAAAAAGCACAAAGGTTGAGAAAGGGTGTAAAGGCTGGTGAAGGGGTGCAAAGGCTAGTGAAAAGATGCAAGGGGTGCAAAGGCAAGTGAAAAGGTGTGAAGGGTGCAAAGGCTGATGCAAAGGTCACAAAAACTAGTGAAAAGTACAAAGGGGTGTGAAGGCTGGTTAAAAGGTATGAAGGGTGCAAAGGCTTCTCAAATGATGCAAAGCATGGTGTAAATGTGTGAAGGGTGCAAAGGCTTTGAAGGGTAGTGAAAGGGTGTGAAGGCTGGTGAAAAGGTGTGAAGGATTGTGGAATGCACAAAGGGATGAGAAGGGTGCAAAGACAGGTGAGAAGCCACAGAGGGTGAGAAGGGATGTGAAGGCTGGTAAAAGGCACAATGGGTGCAAAGGCTAGTGCAAAGGTGCAAAGAGGTAATCTAGTCCTTTTCACCCAGCCTTCACACCCTTTGTACCATTGTACCAACGAGTCACCTGGTGAAACTTTCACTACCTGATATTTTTGTTTAGTAGGTGGGGGTGGGTTCTGTGGATTTCAAAATATTTTCGGTCCCACGGAAATCCTCATCCTTCGTCCTGAAACTGATGCACATTCTGGGCGTATTTTATCAGACCCAGTGTATTGTCACAGTTCCGAAATACATATAACCACAGAATCGGGTTTTTGGCGCGACACCATTCTTATATTAACAGTTTCTCATTTGGTTGGATAGATGAAGGTATTGCTTGTGTTACTGCTGGCGGTGGCACTAGGGCGCGCAGACGTCTACATGCACAACCCAAGGGGTTCAAACAACAGGTTGAATGAGGCTTCAGCCGAAAGAACGAATGGAAACAGACTATTCGATTCCCAGGTAGGCTGTTTAGTCACACTTTGAACAGTTGATATGCACATTCTTATTTCTTGTTCCTTGTTCAAGATTATTGTTAGCTATTATTAATAGATGCTGGAACAACCTTAATTTTAAGTTTCCTTAATTTTTTTCGCGCTGTTTAATGGAAAAGGAAGAAAATTGCGCAGATGTCCTGAGTCCGCATAGGTGGGTAAACTCGCCATTTTATCCCAAATTTGTGCTAAAATTAGATATTTCTCCCTTTTCAGAACAATAATAGGGGTGGTTATAACGTGGGTGATCGAACGAAGGCAGCAGCCAGAACTGAAGCTGACCAATATCCGATGGTAAGATTATTTCCCTTTAACTGTATATCACAGCGATATTGCAGTCTCAACATCAATTTTTAAGATTTGCATGTAAAACGTGTTACTGCTGCCGAAAGTTATCCTCTCTTCATTTATTTTCTGTTGAAGATATTTCTTTGAAAAAATTGGAGTACACAAGTGTATTCTGTTCAGACTTTAGTACAGTTATTCCTGGCACTTTAACTGTACCTTACTAGCGCCTTCAGCTACAATGTTGAAGGTATATTGCTATTGCAAACTGTTACAGACAATTAAATCGTTTCCAAAAAATCTTTATACCAGTAGTTTGACAAACGGAATGTTCCAGCAAAGATAAAAATACTGGAGAAGTGCTGGATTTGTTGGAAAAAATGTTTTAGAATCTTAGCTATGATTTGCATCCCAAAATGGTAGAATTTAAGATCGTTGTCATCAGCAAAGATGATGTTGAGAGTAAGCCATTACAGTGATGTGACGAATTGTGAGATTGAGCTAAAAACCCCAGATCTGAGATTTTAGACACTGATGAAAGATTTTGAACGGTATGTGAAAAAAGTGAATTTGAGAGTAAACTCAGGAGTGAAGCGTGAATTTGTGGAGAAAATCCAGGATGGTTCCAAATCATAAATGATATGAGTTGTAAAGATAGTGAAGTGTAATGAGTGTGAGTTTGTATGTTTGCCGCACTCCAATACCTTATAGGATCTGGCGACAAGAAAGGATGAAGTCGGTTATAGGGGAGATTGATAAGGTTAGAGAAAATTAAATAGTCTAGAATTCGAGATGGTTACCATCATTGACGTGGGTGAAGGTGAGGTTGATTTGGAAGTGAGATTGAAAGTAAGTGATCAGCGAGTTAAAAAAAGAATCAAATGATGGTCTGTCCAATTGTGTAGTAACCCACAGCAATTCTACATATGGGCTACTAGGGTTTGCGTGGTTACCTGCATAGCAGTTTTCTCCACTAGTAAGATCTTAAAGAAGCAAAAACAGGTCCTACCACACAGGAATTATACAAGTTTTGAACGGTATGTGAACTTGTCAACACTTCTCCAGATCAACAAATAATTTTCATGTGATTAATATCTGAGAACATCATGCGAAAGATATTTGATCAGTCACGAGGATACAAAACAGGATAGAATATCTTCCTGTATCAAAGACAAGATCACATTTTCAGATTGATATTTTCTGTACTTTACCATTGGTCAAAATGCTGCCAGTATGTACAATTGCAGGAAGAGTTTGCGAACAAAATAATAATAATAGTAGACCCTTGTAATATCACAATGCAATCTAGGTCTTTATTTAAATTTTTCTGGAGCGCACACATTTGAATTATATTTTTAACTATGTGTCGCGGGTCGGACACGACATTCGTGGACGACCGGGGTTGGGGAAGAATTGCGGTCCAGGGAATGCGACACATCGAAGTCCCTCGCGGTGACGACAAGATTCGTGCGGGCAACTCTAACCTAGCAGGGCTGTTAACTGCGTGCGACAATAAATTTCTAGATGGGTGTGGCAACACTAATCACTCGACAGGCGGCGGTGGTTCATGCCTCATCATTACTCAAACCTCTCTATGCTCGAGGCTCTTAGGCCATGGCAATGGTGCATACGGAATTACCATTCATATGGGGGAGGATTCTACGAATCCGCATGACTCGTACGATCTGTCAGTAATGACGGAGAATCACCTGTCGTGGGCGACAGGTGTCGACAACAAATAAAGACTAACGACAACACAGGCTAGTACTGAAGACCTCAGTGGGGAGCGACGGATTTGCCGCTCGAGGAGAATGTCGTGACAAGGGATCTTGGAGGGTAGACGACTTATAAGGTGAGCCTGTTAGACAAGAGGCCAAACTAAGCAGACTCCTCGATTTGGGCAAATGCAGCCCCTTTTATAGACCTGGGGAGGAGTACTATGCATGCACGACAGACACGAAAAGTCATGTCCAACCCGTATCCGTAGGGGACTAAACGTCTCCTCCGACACACCAGCTCCAAGAGCTGTCGCGTCGGCGGCGAC
>JBCAUG010037863.1:0-10006 GCA_038406175.1 Haplosyllis leylae | reverse complement strand
TAGAATTGTCAACTATGCATGAGTATTTGCTGAATAGCCAATAAAGTGTTCAAACATGAAGTCTGGTGCTTTTCCTATCGCTCTGACCCCCTCAAGCCGAGGAGGTGCATCCTACTATAAATTACCTAAAATGTGGCCCAGTGCACGAAAAGATACCCATGAACAACTGCTGTCACCCCCTGTAGATGGAATCTACATGCTCCCGCGGCTGGCACCTCTGAGGAGGTAACCGAGTAGAAGAAGACGCAAAGTGACTAAAGATCCAAAACAGTAATAAAGTTAATATTGGTGACAATCATCAAATTGAAATGGTCATGTTACTTTTGGAATATCTTTCCAGAAATTTGGACAAATCAGTATTGTCTGGACTAACTGAAAGCGTCATAATTTAGATATGGATTTGTTAAGTTATGTGGCTCAGTAAACGAATGTTATGAATTCAACTGTTCAAAAGTCACTTTTCTGCACTTCTTGAGAGCAAAATGAAAATTTCCAACATTTCAAGGCAAATTAATTCATACAATTTCATACTGAATAGAAGCCAACCTGCTGAAGTCCACTTCTTGTCTGGCTGACTGTGGATAAATGACTTCACCCCTCCCCATAGGCTTGCTACCTTTCGCATAAGAAATCCAAATGAGCAAAATAGGAAAATTCTTAAATTTAACCCAGATTTTAACTACTCAGCAATCGGAAGGAGTCTTAAGCTAAAATTTGCTCCTCGTGGGAGGTGAAGTTTAATCTTACAGTGAACAAATTTTCCAAACAAGTACAGCACAATTGTTAAATCAAAATGTCCACTTGCCAAATTCGGGACGATTACAACCAATGAAGCGAATATTGCAGGACCAGCTTGCTCTGGTCAAACATGTCCATCCGACATGCTGATTTAAGGTGTTCCATGCCAAAACAGGAAAATGAACTGTGCACTTTCTGGGAGTACGGAAAACATCCTTTCCGTATCATTGTTTGGATTGATTAGTAGAATTTAAAGTCAATACCCTGACAGTCAGTCTAATTTGCCAGCGTACAGCAATTGAAGTTGTTAAAATAGACCTCCGGGGCAAAAATTTACGCGGACTGGTCATCATTCTCTTCCATTCCAAGGCTATTGACATTATGCCATTGCTCCACACACGAAAATGATTAATTATTTCTTCACATGAGGGGTGAGGTGACAAGACTTTAATGGTCCAGTTGGAACACATCCCTTGTGTAATTCCCACAGATAACAATCCATTTTGCGATGCGAAACTGGGAAGTAACTCTCCTGTTCAAAGCAATCAATTTCATAGATTATTGTGAAAGGATTTCCCACTGAAGCGCTGTTACGATAATCACGTCTGTGATTCACATTTTGAGGAAGATCTAAAATACCAGAAGTTTCCATAAAAATATTACCAACCTGTTAGATATCTACTGCTCCATCATTTCCTAATGATACTTTCGTAAATAGAACTGCATATCCATTTGTCATATCTGATATCTGTACAGGATAAAACACCAGTATGAGCGCCTTATTAGGATAGAAAATGACGAGTGGCTTGCACCAATCATTTTGTATGCAATAATACATGGATAGAAGTTTGTTTTTTTCTGATTTAATATCCTCTTTTGATTTACTAATACTTTGCGATTACATAAGTCCCAGAGAAAGGCTGAAAAAATATTATCTAATCATTTTGATTAATATTCTACGTTGGGCAGTGACTCAGAATTAATGAAAAGTCACTCCACTGGCTTACCTGTAATTAAACTATTGCCAACACATTTTAATACTTTGATACTTCAAAGGTGTTATTTATTTTCTTTGAGAAGATCATTGTTAATCTCAGACGAAAGCAACAGGATTACATTAAGAATATTTGGAACATACACATTTCCAAAAAAATAGGATTAAGACATGTTGTAGCGGCCTCTATATTGCCAGGTCTCTTTGTTGATTGTATCACGATGATGGTATGGGTCTCGGATACATACAAAACTGTGAAACATGATGTGAAATATGAAACCTCTGGTACCAATGAGATATCGTGATAGGATCTTATGTCCCTGTTTCCACATAAACCAAAACTATGTTCAGTTTAACCAATTTATTCTGTTATGGTACAGTCTGCATGCAACTGGTTGCTCTCTACTACCAGTACTATGTAGCTAACTAACTAACTATGTCACCAAGTATAATACTAAGAGTTCTCTCATCTTGATCCCACACAGGATCTTAAATACAAAACATGATCGAATCTCTATTGGCTGATGAAGCTGATTGGCTATGTGCTTGTCGGAACCCATGGGGCTCACGATGTTGAGTGTGTAGTTGAACAGTGTACTTATTTTGGTCCCTTGCAGTATGGATTCCTAAGAAAACAATGACGTTCTTGTGAAATGTGTACATCTTTGCTTACAGAATGTACTGTATCAGTTTGTTAGGTGTACACGCATTACTAGCTTTTCCACAAATTTCAAAAACATTGAAGCGTTATGAAACAAACAGACTGCGCCGAATAAAAATGATTTATTCCGGATTCACTTTTTAGCATGACCATATATATCCATGAGAGAACTTTATTAAAAGACGACGCGATTGGAGAATTCTATCCACCAGAGGACATTATGGACAATGACCAGAAGGTGGCGGCATCTGGTTTTCTTTTTCTGCATAGTGACTCAGTTGTATTGGGGTATATCTGCTCTATTCATGAAGTCACATTATATTTTCAAAACCTACGTCATTGACCAATACAGTAAACTGTAATCTACAAGCTTTCCCCTTACGGCTCGTCTATTTACATAATTACCTTGGTTACGGGACCTCACTTTAATGGGCTGCTAAAAGTGATATCTAAATCAAAAGATCATTCATTGTAGGTTTAAAATATGTGAGTGGATGTATGTCGATATGTCGCCCATTTGCGTGAGAGAAGATCTTCACTGGGTCAAGACATTTCTCTTGTTACTTCCAAGTCCCACATACTATCCTCTAGCAATTAATTTATAATTTCTGCTTTTCGTATTGTATGGACCAGTTAAATATTTGATGCTATATTCAGACGAATCCCAACTTCAATCCAGTTTTCGTGAAGTGACATCTTTTATTAGATCTATCGGGACAGCAATGCCATTGTGAAAAAAGATCACACAAAGGTCAAATGCACACCTTTTGTCGCTGGATGGATTTTGTGCTGAATAAAATAAATGGAGATAGTTATCATGGCAGCATTGGGATCAAATTTGCAACCCTTTAAACAAAGGTCATTGTTTAAGTTACACAGATCCGTCTTGTTTTGATAGTTCATTTCTAGCTTTTTGGGTGCGTGATAATAGGGGAAAGTCGGGGTGATGTGCATCATCTTATGTTGAATTTCAGCTGCTTTGGCCATATAAGGCCATGCAAAGAAAGGTGTGTCTGGATTAAACCATTTCTATTGGACCCAACCTATTTGTTTGCAGAAGCAGATCCAACCTATTTCTTAACCCTGCAGAGGCACTACTTGTGATTCAATTGATGGGAAAAGCTAGTAATGTTCTTTGTGACCGAGATCCTAGTGTCAGTTTCTAATTCTAATGGTATCAATGTCGTTTATCTGAATGTATTCCTTTCTTATTTGACGATTATTGCCTTCATAATACTGAACAGAAAATTCCGTAGGAAAGGCTTAAATGTTGAATCACAACAATTGAAATTAAGTTAACTGAAAGTAAAAGGTAACGCAGAAACCACCGTGGTATTGTGCTCCATCATATCAGATAATTTCCGCATGAAAGCACTGGCATGACATCACACAGTGATGAATGAGACATTCATAAATTCTGATCTTTCGTTTTGTTGTCAAAGATATCGAAAGTGAAAATCTAAATACAACTCTACGTCAAATGCTAATTTTTTACGCCCAGATGATTCCGCGAAAAACGCCCTTATCGTCAAAGATACATGCAAAATATCACTAATATGTCACCGGTTATGTTATCAATTGATGTCTATTAATCAAATTGTAAGCATACCTGTTTTATTATTAAACCTTATTTTATCTAAAACAATGATAATGAATCAATGTTAGTATCATACTGTCATATATGCAGCTTCAGTTACATCACATATACGTAAATTTGTAATACTTGTTGATTAGGATTTCCTTGGTGCGCTCGACAGAAATAATACATTAATTATATTTTCATAACGAAACCACTAACAATGAGAGTGAAAATGAGTGAAGAATTTGCAAGGTGAGGTGTATTGGTTACCTGTACATGCTTATTCGTACCTGAGTGGGAATAAATGGCTGAAGAATACTTGTGTATTGTTGGTACTTACACATTGTCTGTGTAAATGTGCAACGAGGTTTACATTTTGAAAGATGGAAATTAAAAAAATGATAATTGAGTAAACCAGAAAAATCACACCTTGTTCCGCATACAAACACAAGCTGCAATTTTTGTATTACGGTCTTGTCGTTCTCTAAATCTAAGCAAAATTGTTTCGTTTACATATACGGAAACTGACAGTGACATGCAAGGCCATTGTCTATCTGAGTTTGTTGTTGTTATGGTTTATTCATAATGTTGACCATGTTGACCTTGTAGGAACAAGAATCTAATTAGATGTTGATCATCTAAAGTTTCGGCTGCTGACCAGGCATTTAGATGGATGTCATTTTAAACGTGTGCAATAGCCATCTATTCTATTCCATTTCATTGTCCAGCTTTCACTGTGTCATGCTGTTGACAAAGTGAAGAAGCGTAATTTCATCAACCAGTACCCAAAACAATTAGATTTTCCGGCTGACGTGTAATTCTGAGAAATTACTCCATTCTATTGAAAATTACGTCAAAAAGCTGTGGCACACCAGAATCATTCTCCTACTGTTGTTGTATGATAGTAATCTAATAAAACCGCGTTACTTACAAGGAAAGTACATGTGGGAGGGACCCCCGCTTTTTTTAGACTTGGACTATTATACTTAACCTCCTCGTTTGAGACTGATAATCAAATAGAGCATTTCGTTTTGAGACACTGGAGATTGTGGACAAAGGTCAATGTTCTTTGCTTAGTTGGGGGCTTCACTTCAAAGGTGAACATTGGCAGTAACATGGTGAAGCCATGGAAATAATACCTTTGAATAGAAAATGTGTAATGATCTTCAAAGAACTATAGGGATGGTTTTGTTCCAAAAATAAAATGTAGCACATGTGGATCAAGAGGACGAAGTAGGTTGAATGAAGATGAGGTACAGCATCTGTCCTGAGTGACACTATTATAAAATGGCGTCATGAACGTAGTCCAAATGCTGTCTCATGACGTTGTGAAATGATGTCATAGCAGCATTCTGTGTAAACAAATTCCAACCAATGACTGGAGCTTAAAGTAGACCTACTTATCATAAAACTGCCAAAGCATGTTATGGCCCTTTCCCGAAATGTTATGTTCCCTCTCTTTCAATGACTAAGCTGACTCTAAACGAGCCAGCAACTGGAATAAACCTTTAGGTTGAAACACTGAAATGAGTATATAATTAAAACGAAAAGCCACAAGACATTCAAACATTGCTGGATCAACGGATTTTTAAAATAAAATGTATGTTTCAGAAATGTTAGATCCAATACTCGTAGGCTGAACATAGACATCAGAAAAGGATATATACCTGACTTAAATTTAATGTAGATTTGAAAATGTCTCGAAGTCCAATCAAACCAATTTGCGCCATTTGAAACTCAAAGGAAACAGTGGCCTGAAAAAAATCTACTTTTCAAAAAGAGTAGATTGTAAAGTAGACAATTTCCTTTGCGGTGTAAATGCTTGACATATGAATCTAGATGGAAAAATAAATATTCGAATAAGAAACGGAAATTTAAAAGAATTGCGAACACTTTGTTTTTGAACCATTAGCTCCAACGAAAAGAAAATTCAGCTGAAAGAAGTGCCAACTGATGCACGTATTTCTTTAAATGCGCATAAATAGACATCCGAAGAGTTATCGATCATTTAAAACGTGACCATTGAAACGTAGAAAACGTCTGTTGTCATAACTCATTTTTGGCATTAATGCGCGTATTATTTACGAGCGGCTTTCAGAGAGATTCACAATGATGAATTATCCGATTTGTCACTGTTTCACAAATATCCATGAATCAATGTCGGGTGTAACAAGGTGCACTTTGTGTAATAAACAGCAGCACCCCACAGTTTATATTAATGGAAAATATCTAATGAGATGACTGCTGTTAAAAGGAGACGTAATTAAAAACGGAACCACTAGCGTATGAGTATACCATTAACTCCACAGGAAAGGGAATTCTCCTTCCATGACAACAAGTTGATATTATGTTTGAATTTTGCATTTGTTCATCTTTGCGAAGGTATAGTTGAGTAGAAGCAACCCGTATTTCAAAATGGCCTTCAGTAGATATTCTTATTTTGGAACCCCCTGCATTATAGCATTATAGCACTGGTCCGCAATAAAATGACCGTGCTTAATAAAACCCGTGCTTACCAGAAGTGACACATATTTAAATCATTATATCCAAGAGATATGTTCGAAAATTTCACGTACTTTTTTTTTTGCTTTTATGTGTGTATTACTGCCAGCATGTTTTAAAAGGTAGCAATGCTTGAAATCACGCACAGTCTTCAGCCAAAAAACCAAAACAAACTGGATGATGCCCACGTATTTTGGCAATATGTTTGTGTTTTTTGTTCATGTGCACAGAAATAATTATGCATCCGCAAAAGGAGATGCCCAAATTATGACGTTGTTGCAGAACCCACACAGAGCTGTTGGTCTTAATTCGGTCGGTTAATATTTCTTATTCCATAAATAGATCCAGGAAAGGATATATGGAGGTCACACAACATGTGTCTTTTTTCATGTAGGGCATCCGATATTTGATGTGACTAATTTTTGATAAGCTGAGTTCACTGATTACAAAAGAAATCATATCTTTACATGTGAGGTGGGAGTCGTCTCCTGGAGTTGGAATCTCTATTATGCCTCATTATCATTCCGTGCCAGCTGGGTGATAAATTTTTAATGTGTAGATGAAAGATAACCTACGTTAATATTCATAATCCCCATTAGGCATCCCAACACTTCCCATTTATTTCTAACATATCACAAAGAAAGTGTTACATTACATTTCTTAATGTTTTGACTTTACGTCATGCGACCATTCGAGTTTTTCCTAAAAAATATGTCTTTCCTGAGCACGCCTAGTTTTCAATATTTTTTGCAGTGAAATTTATAATGCTTTCCACAATACAAGTTTTTCATGGGGACACTATTATTTGCCTTTCATAAGAATTGAACTATTGTAAAGGAATAATAGATATCTAGAAGCATGACAAACTCTGGAAAGGTTTAATTTCCAAAATTAAAGAATAATACTTGATTGCACATTTGGTCCACGTGAAAGCAGTAATTTGACTTCGCTGAATTGTCATAATCCGTCTGAAAGAAAAATAATCCAGAAATAATCTGTTATGGTTGGAAATTGAATGCTAAACAAATTTGCATGGTACGTTCAAATCGGGACAAGTCATCGGTAACTACTTTTTCTTTACCATGATTTTTAGCATTAAAAGTTGCATTCATTTGGTCTAATGTTTGTTCGTGTACAAAAATACGTGGATGAAAAAGTCTCCAATGTAATGCTGGCCATAGAGGTTAGCAGGTGTTGCACCAGAAGTGAATCTGGAGTATCCTTTGTACACAGACAACAGGGGCAAGATGTCACCAGAAGTCCAGATCGCGGTGCTAGTGGATCGCGGTGCCAGTGACCCCACAAGAATATTCCCCTAAAATTAAATAAAGGAAGATTGCCCAGGATTACTGTGGCTAGATATCAGCTGTTCTGAGGTTTTGTCAGAACATTTTGACTGTGGCCAATTTAGTGTTTTTCAGAAACACAAAATCAATCCATTTGCCGAGCCACAGTGGTCAAATGGTTTACAGCATTGTGCAATGGCATGCACGGTCATGGGTTCAAACCCCCCTTATGCTTGTGGATGATCTGTAAGTACATGGATTGAAAAAGGCTCAGCTGCGATGTTGACCTCCATACAGTCAGCAGGTGTCACACCAAAGATGAATCTGAGGATCACACTGCAAGAAAGAAAGCAAGTGAGTGATCCATCCTGGCTTTGAAACTCATGACTGATGTCATAAGAAGTACAATACAAGGGTATCAGTGGTCCCACAAAAAGGACTTGTGTCCTTCAAAAATTTTAAGTTAAAGATTAATAAAATGAAATAAAAGATCAATCCGTCTAAATGGGTATTCTTTTCGTTGTTGCTTTTAAAATTTGTTCCTTGTTTGCTGGTAAGATTGAGTGAACGAAGTGGGTTAAAACACATTTAACTTATTTAATATTACTTAAGTCGAACCCAAATAAAGCAAGTAAATCTGCAGTCCAAATGCGTTCCATAAGATAACTAGAAATAAGTGCCATGAAGTTATATTTATGAAGTTATACTTGCCGACAGCATAATGATTGAAGCAGTCGCCGCCCATGAACGGTTTAACTGTATGCGCCTGGAAGTATATACCTGACAGTTTTGTCAACCTTCACCTACCTACGCTATATTTTCGGATGTAATTAATTTCTTTTGTTTAATTAAGAAATGGGATTGGAACGTCAAAGTAGACTAGACGTCAAAGTTATTTGTTAAATATTACGTTTCCTGCAAAAAGATGAAACTCTATTTCAGTTATCACCAATCTATGTACAGAAAAACATAATTGTTTTCCGTAACAGGATTATTCTATTAAATTGACTACGCACAATTGAGAAAGATTTCTACTCAGATTAACACCAGCTGGCAGTGCATGTCACCATGCACCGACACCTTTCACATCGTTTCATGGCACTTACAAAAATTTTTATTTTTGTCTCAAATGTTGTCACACTTTGTGTCTGTGGACTCATATCAAAATTGAAAGTCATCATGTTTTGTATTCGACTTTGTAAACTTGAATTTATGCCAACATGTGTTTAGTCTCAATTTTTGCATCCATGCATGTGAATATATCTTATTTTCGCAATCTACATATGAATGAATCAACAGAAATGTGTAAAATTTCCATCATACTGATGAAAAATATTCAACTTTACATTTCCAAAATAGCCCTGTCTTATGACCTACTCTACAAGAGTATTAAGTAATTGTGCCACTAGAGGGTCTATCCAGTGTCCAGCAATGGCAAAAACATGTCTAAAAATTGCAGATGTTGGCCATTTTTGGATGTGTTTTTGCCATTTATTGGTGTTTTATAGGCCCCCCATGGCAATATTGGTCCATATTCTTGTAGAGGAGGTAAAGCATTCAAATGAGTGGTGTTACATTGAAATTTGACAAGATTTACCTGAAAGCAGCTAGATTCCCTATTGCATAGTACAGGGGGATTCTCAGTATCTGGAAGCATGGGTATATGTAATGTAGTACCTGTATAAAGCCGTGTGGCAGCTTGTTGAAATGTTATATAAACCTAGTCTGTTGGTCCATTAACTTGTATAGACAGCTTCAGATGAATGTAACCATGTATTAATGACAGCAGCTTTGAGTAGCAGTTGGGAGGAGATGAGTTGCACCAATGTAAAGCTGTGTGCAGATGGCACTCCCAAAAGCTGCTCAGCAGCTGATTGGATTAGGCACTGTGGAGCTTGAGCTGTACCATATAAATAGCTGTGCAAACCTTGGAACAAGGTCTTCTTTGTTATATTCTTTGATTACTATGATGATATAATCTGTGTAACTCCAAGTGAGTTTGTCCTTGTACTACTTTAGTGGAGGGGCTAGGAATGGAACCACATCCAAACTAGTCCCTTAAGGCACACACTAGTGTGATTGCTCCTTAGCATTCACCAATGTCCCAATCAGTGTGGAAAGTAGAGAGACAGTAGGAATCCTTAGCAATGTCTGTTTGGTAGCTCCTATAGGCTTTTACAGCCCATGGCTTACACTCAATCAGACTGACCTGGGGCCACTGATCTCCACACTGATCACTTCATTGA
>JBCAUG010037852.1:0-10006 GCA_038406175.1 Haplosyllis leylae | reverse complement strand
CCCCCCCCCCCCCCCCCCCCCCCCCCCCCCCCCCCCCCCCCCCCCCCCCCCCCCCCCCCCCCCCCCCCACTCAGTCCCAGCCGAGGGGGGTACTCAGTCCTGGCTGGGGAGTACTCAGGTCTGGTCCATGGGTTACTCAGGTCTGGTCCGGGGGAGGGGGTACTCAGTCCCAGCCAGGGGGTACTCAGTCCCAGCTGGGAGGGTACTCAGTCCCAGCCCCCCCCGAAAAAAATTTTTTTTAAATTTTTTTTCTTTTTGAATTTTTTTGGGGGACAGAATTCCCCGGGGATAGGTCGGCTATGCAGGAGGACTTTCTTGTTGAAATAGGCTAAAGAAACAATGTATAAACAATCCTTTGGACAGAAAAAAAACAGCAAAGATGAGAAAATGATGGAATGGAATTGGATAGAATCATTACTAGAAATAAATGAGAATGCGAAAAAATACTGTTGGCGCCACCTGAATTTAAAATTAGATTGTGATGAATATACTTAAAAGACAGTGTTAAAATTGTTAGCCTCATGGATGTCTGGTCAGAAAAATCCTTTCATATTTTATGGGTGCTTATTACTAGGCCCAATTATCCAATATTTCAAATATGCTATTGGCTATGCTGAGTTAACATAAACTGTATTAACTAAAATGGTTTGAAATATTTTTCATCAATTTTTATCCAGTACCACCAAGGTACCAACCTTCTATATGTGGTGAGTTACCAAAACAAATAACAGCACCACCAACAATTAATGCATTGCAAATATACAATGGCCTAAAACGAAGTTTTTTTGTTCATTGCTGGTAATGTCCCGTTGAAAAGGAGTCCCATTGCAGTCCATTATGAACAAAGTCAATGTAATTAATACTCATGGGAATCACCCATTCATAACTTCGACAATCCTGCCTTAAACATAAACAAGAAGGGACTTCGAGTTCCCTATTTTACATTAATCATTTCTTCATCTGCTGTCTGCATCCCGAAATCCCCGAAGTGGGTAAAGATTAAAATACAGAATGTCCAGGATGAAAAGGCGACAGGGATGGAATTCTTGAAGTGTTGAGGATGAAAATGCGACGAACACTGCGAGCGTCGCTTTGTTTGTGTCAGCGATTCATCTGGGTTCTCTTGCTGCCACTGTCTTTGTTGTTTAATAGGCGTGAGCCATCTGAGACGGAAACAAATTACCCTGCCGCAGTTTCAGAACATTCCGACTAGTCGGCGAAAAGTTTTACAATAGAAAATTTACTTTTGATAAATATTTTCACAATTATTATCAATCAGGAATTTGTAAACTTCCGACACATTGAGATGAAAATAGTTTGATAGAGCATGATAGAGGGGAAAATAAGTGACAGTCTGGGGGCTTGTTTACACGTAACGTATGCATTTCCGTCGGTGTTCAAGTTTAACACAGTGTCAGTGCAGAGAATGGTTGGAAACATATTCTCTGCGTTTGTGTGTGTTTGCGTCATCATTGACGTAATGTTAAAGTTTGAACGCAAGCACTTACGTCGACGCAAACTTTAAGTGTGAAAAAGCCCTCAGAACTTTCAATACAAAAAATCAAAGAAATGTTGTTCCTTGCAGTTCGTATGATCAATTAGACATATTCCCCTCAGACAATGGAACTTTGATGAATAGATTGAAACTGACAATTAAGAGCTTTCCCTTTTTCTCCTTTGTGTCTCCAAAGGAGAGTCGCGTGGGTTGAGATATTCTGGTCCTACTTTTTTGACAACAGGAAACTATTTCTTTAAACGTTTCTCCGTAAAAGAGAAAAGCCCTTTTCAATGCAGCCAGTAGGGGTCAAACATTGAGGGAATTCTGCTGTTGTACTGAAGGGTACACAGAGCAATTATCAAAACGATTGAATAGAATTTGTCTTGTGAACGTTACAGTATTAATTTTGGTCGTCCAACAAGTCTTTTTGAAAGGCTTTCAGAAAAATATGTGTACATTTACTTTAATACATCAATGCTAAACGTTTTTCTTACTAATAAATAATATGTTTGTGGCCTCTTGATGATATGTTCAATTCGTTAGCCATTAGATCTATACTAGAGAGTAAGTGAGAGTCCTTGACATATATTGTAAAAATCCTCTTTGTTATGACTTAATTGAGTTTTCTCTGAATGAATTCTAGAGAATCGACAGAATTTGTGGAATACTTACAAAAAAGGAATGTTCAAACCTGCTATCTCTTGTTTAAAAAACCAGCATGTTACCACAGCGCCAGGAAGGTACATGTAACAGACACGATTTTTAAATTGATCCTATATCATGTTTCAGTGATTTATCAGATCCCATTGAATTTGCTGAATTCACTGAATTTTTGTCCCATTTAGTGAAAACTCAATAGGTTTTGGCTAAATTCAGCCAATTGGTCAAATTAATCAAAGGAAATTGGAAAAAATATTGAAGTGAAAAAGGTTTCACTTGCCCGGTACAATGGAATTACTCAATTTATAAACAAATTCAACGCCAGTACGGCAGAATAGATATAAAATTGGGTCTATTTGCCAAATCTTGTTTTGTCGGACTTCCATTACATCCCTTGGAATGCACTGGAAACAGGAAACCAAATTGAATCAGCTGCTCTTGATTACTGTTATTATCGCTCATATATTGTGAAGATTATCACTATAGTACCTTCCCAACACCTCAAATTACAGACGACACGGCATCTAATTGAGTTTTTTCCGAAGTGAATTCTGTGGAATATGTACAATGTATAGAATACATAGAATTTGTAAAAGTCTATTTTTAGTCATCTTCATTTTCAAAATTATTGAAAATGGTACTCTGCACAATTTGTAGAATTTAAAGAATACCATTTTTAGTCATTTTCACTTTAAAAAAAGTAGTATTCTACAAGTTCTAAAGATTTTGTAGATTCTGTATGATGTCATTCGGAAAAACTCGAATGTTGCCTCTAATTAAACCTTGATATTCGGAACAACGCTTCTTTCGTGCAATTTGATTGACTTCTGTGAAATGTCATTAAATTGAATGCATCGGCAAAAAACAGTAGTTAAAACTGAATAAAATTACACTCATGTCTTGCGTACTCTCTATTGAGACCAATGACTTGCAAAACTATTTGCATTTTGGAAAATTGTCCCAAATGAGGGGCTCGCATGTAAGTCATTTAAAATGTTTTGAAAATTGTGCCAAATGGGGAACGCGTTGGCAGGTGATATTTAACTGTTCGAAACTTGTCCCAGTTCCTGGACTCAGACGTAGGGCAACAACTTGATGTCATTTATTCGGGTTTGTTGTGTGATCTAGGTGTTTCGACAGGAGGCAATATGAAATAAAGATTTTCTGACATTTTAACTTTAAGGAGTATCAATAGTGTCCCTTTTTGGAATTGGGTTAAATTGAGTTAAGATTCAGTTTCGACGTTCTGATTCACCTGTGTTTTTCCTATTTTGTGATAGATTAGTCTTGGTGTCCCTTTCACAGTTGCAGTGGCGGATCTAAGAGGGCGGGGGGCATTAGGGACGCACACCCCCGGGTCCAATTTCTTTCATTTTCATGCAGTTCTCGGGAAAATAATAGGTTGGCGCCTCCACCTTGGGGATTGGCGCCCCCCGTCTGGGAAATCCTAGATCCACCACTGAGTTGGTTGTGTAACATTCATTACATAATGGTTATAACTTCTGACTGACTGAATAGGTGATTGTGAGTTTGAATACATTTGTTTGTTTCTGATAAAAAGTCTTAGTCTAAGAAAAAACTTAGCTGAAGAGATTAATGTATACAAGAATGGTGACTCTAATCAATCTTCAATTTAAAGACTTCCCCATACACTGTATTGCTATTTATTTCCATATCTCATGTTAAAAATTGAAATCGAATGTATAAGGGTACATTCACACAACGCGCAAGCGGGAGCAAAAGCGAAAAAAGATCAAAGAATAAGTGACAAACATGAAAGAAAATATTCGCTTTCTATTTCGCTTTCGCTCTGTGTGAACGTGTCTTAAAAGTTACTATTTGATGTCCAACTTACATGGTCTAATAGTTCACAATGAAAACTCGAACTAGGATATATATTTCAGTATGATTTGAAACTGTAACAGTGATAATGAATATTTATCTGTTTTGCCTACTCATGTTTGTATCGTCATTTTTTCTGAAATTTATTAACAAATTTTGCGGCAATTTATAAACAATTTAAAACAATTTAAACGCCGTGTTCAGCTGCTGAACTGGTCTAATTAGTTAAATCGGTTCAATTTTCTCGATTACTTCAATTGAAAAAAATGTTTTCACAAACGAGTTTTAGCACTGAAGCACATTATGGCATTATGGCATAGTAAAGTAGTTATTGAAAATAAAACTGATAAACAATGTGAGGAGGCAAGAAAATCTAGATAAGATAATAAAAGTTCCAGTTGAATTATGGATGCCTCTGATATTCACAGATTCTTATGGTTGGCAAAAAATCTGTGAAATCAGAGCCATCCTTTGGTATAGTGGAACATTTCGAACATAGCTCGGCTCTCCCTAATATAAAATATAATTGTGCAGTATTATGTTTGCAAGAAATGTATTGGTTGTTTATTTATGCATCCAGATATCTTCTCCTAGACCACCATTGCAAAACCTTAGACAGAATTTACTGATATCGCAGCAAATGGCAGAAGTTACTGAGCCTCGTTCGGGATGATTGCAGAATTATATTTTTACTGAAACTCTTCTCCATTTCGTATAATTGGCTTAATTGGACAAGTATGTTAGATAGAATTTATGGAAAACTGTATTATTTCTCCAAAGGTTCAGATGGAGGCCTTTGATGTATGGTGCGAAGGAGTGGGACACTCATCACACATAATAGCAGTGATCATTTTTAATTCATAGTACTGAAAGGTTGCAATATCTCGCTGAAAACACTCGGCCATCAACACATTAGACATGACAATAACATACTGAATTATCATTTTTGTTCTTTGCTGGGTCAAACGGGCAACTTATGTCTGCCTTTTGTGTGTCTAATTGTCCATTATTTTTAGAAGCAATCTTGGAAGAAGTATTTGTATTGTCTTTCTCTCATACATTTTTCCCGCATAAAAATATGTGATGAGTGTACAAGACCTATGTTTGTCAATATGGCTCCAGGGGTCCTATGCCCAATGTTCCTGTGCCTACGAATTCGGGAACAAACATCGAGGCCAATCAGCAGACGTTTTCAGTGAGCCTAAGGTGAGCGAATTCATCTAGTCGAGTTTGTCCTGAATGTCAGTTTTGTACAAAAATGCCAGAAATGTCAGATTTGTGTAGGAAAAACTGAATGAAATAAGTATGACGCTGCGACATTTGATGTTTGCAATGCTGGTACATACGAGAATTGAACGTGAACGAATTCCCACAAATGACTGCATCTTAATGTAGGCCTGCCTACTATAAAAGGCATATTCCCCAAATACCATGGACCCCCCGAATCAATCACGTAGCTGATTCTTAACGAGCCAGCAAAATAATAAAATACATCCGTTGTACAAAGTTCATAGGAGCATGTCGCAACTGATTTTCGGACAGAAGCAGAAAGTCCTGACATGTACAAACAGCCATATTATGTTTCTATGACAACAGGAATAATTAGTCCATTGGTAGAGGTATGCTCATGTGAAAATGCCCTTATCAAAACAGTGTTAGTTTTACCTAATTGGAAGTAATAACAGACCCAAGGGGGAAAAGGAGATTGCATAAATATTTGGCCTTTCAATAGAAAACACGGACCATGTTATCCTCGTGTCATGTCGGATGGTGAAATTAATTAGCCTTTAGATTAGGATTGTCTGATATTTTTAAAGTATTAGAAGATTGGTAATTCAGGCTGTTTTTTTTGTTGCTGTGTTGTTTTTCAGTCAAGGATGTGGAGTGTGATATGGGCTTATGCGTGGGTGGTTTCTGAATAGTGTTATAAATTGAGTTTTCATTAACTTCTTTCACTGAATTCGGCGAATATAGAAAAAAGGGATTGTTGTATTTGAACCTGCTACCTCTTGTGTAATAGATACAGATGCTATTATTGTACCGGGAAGGTACAGGTAACACTGAGGATCTTTAAATTGACCCCAATTCACGCTTCATTGATGTATCAAATTCACGCAATTTAATGATAATTCTGCTCCATTTTGGGAAGACTCCATAGTTTTTGAGCAAAAATTGTTAAGTCGCACTTTGAAAAATTCTGACTTAACTAAGCAAACGTTTCTCCCTGGTAACAATAGTAAAACATCTTACGAACCAGTCAGAATTGATAGATCTTCTTGCAGGGTGTATAACTAATTAATGATAGTTAAAGTTAATTAATGATACTTACATGCAAAGTGAACATTTCAATAGAAATTGTCCATTCAAGGCTAAAATTAATTATGTTAATCGTGTTAAGATTACTATGAATTCTCCCTTTGTTTCGTCTCCTTACCAGGCTCCATCATATTTCATGAAGTATGGTGCAGAGAATGGAATTATTTACCAAACTATGTTCCAAATTTGCTTTAATATCCTGTAGGAAGATCTATAAGTTCGGACTTGTTTTTAAATAATGGTTGCCCATGAGAAGTTTTAATTTGTCCTGTGGACACCATATTCTGACTGAACTAAAAAAAAGTCCATTATGAAACTATTTACGAACCAGTCAGGATTGATAGATCTTCCTGCAGGGTGTTTAAGGTTGAAATGAAATTGAAGATACTGAATTGAAGCTAAAAATCTGTTGTTATTTTTTCCTTCATGTGCAGTCAGGTGGAGTCAGTGGAGTAACATATAACGATCCTGTTTTTGACTTTTGATTTCGAGTTTTATGTTGTATAAATTGTGTCAGAATTCTTAGTCAAACGACGTGCAAACAATTTCTTGAGCTTCCATAGGCGATCTGACATATTTATCTAATAAAGCATTCGCAATAATGGCGGAGAAACGGAAAGCAACAGTTCCAGTTTTTTTTATTAAATTTGTGTTTATTTTTCTCTGACCGCATTAGGAAAAAAGTCACCAATCAGTCCGTGTTTTCTGTGGTTAATTTCTAGGAGGAAGATTTTGAGAATAGTCTGAACTTGTGTTTTTTCCTTCATGCATTCGTCATTGAATTCACTGAAGTGGAGAGAAAGTACAATTCATTGTAAACCACTTCACAAACATAGACCTGTTGACAGATAAAAAACTACTGTCGACATTATAGTCATTCAAAACTGTTGTATTAGAGGTGCATTACATTAGATTTACCAAGAAACGGTTCCATGCTTCCGTGCGCAGGTGCAATGCGTAGGGACTTCCGCATGTACTTCCGGTGAAAAAAGATATGATGAAAATATCATTGTCTTGCGATTAATACTAAGGCACTGTATGGGATGTATGCATCTTTGTTTCTTTGCATCCTGTGGTCATTCCACTTGAGAAGTGAGATGCTAATTAGTGCGATAAGTAGGTCAGTACATCCGGTGAATTATTGATATTAGAACAATATTGAGGACGTAAATTGGTGTCATGGTTAATCATGTTGTTGAATAGGTGTCAGAAACATTTTTAGTTCTTTTTTTGCAGATTTGTATTTTCTTTCGTAACACCGATCATGCTGCATATATTTTTGTACCGCAACACAATTGATAACATTGAAGTCAATTACAATTTTTCAAGCAGCTTAAAACATGAACGGAGTACTACAAAAAAGGCTACATATCTATTGGCATTAATTGATACATTCATATTCCAGTAACCTTTTGAATTTCATTGCTGTTTCTTGATCAAGAGGTCATTGGTTTCAATTGTGTAAAAGTTTTGATTTTTCAAGAAACCAATAATCTACAGTGACAAATAAATTTGACCATAAGGAGAAAATTGCGAGTTAGGCACGAACCAATCAGTGGTCTGCCACACTACAACTCTATTCACTAAATCTGCAAAGGTGTGAAACAGGGAATTCAATTGGCCTGTTAGCATGGGATTTCGGCGTTCCGATTCAAAAGAAATCTCCTAAAGACCTCAAGAACTTGTCAGGTGGTACACACTGGATGCTATTTCAGTGATCAACACCCAGAATTCAGTCATAGACACCTATGGACACTGCAAATTACTTGGCATCATCCAATAGAAAGCAACATTTTGTTTCCTCTCTTCACAACAAACTATTTTGTTTAATTAGACAAATGTAACCAGATTTACACAGAGAAAAGTCAAGTAGAACTGGAAATGTTTCTGCCTTAAATGTTTTTGGCATTCCACGGAAAGTCATGCAAAACCACAAATTAAACGCAATTAACAACACAGCAAGAGCAGTTAATTAATAAGCCCAGACTAATTAACACAAATATTTCATCGTTAATTATGCACCATTCGAAACGATGAGGACAATCTAATGACGTTGTGTCAGTAAATTAACGTCGCCTACGCCATGTTACAACCGTCATTAATTAATGATTTTATTCGTGTTTTGGTTGAAACATTTGGGAGCAATCAGAACTCTTTCAGTGAATTTAATTAGTTACTGTAAAATAAAATGAAATTCGGTCTAGAACTATTTTGGTTGATTTTCTGAATCAGTTTTGGTTCATGCCGATCTGAATACATTTCTAATTACTCATAAATGTTTGTTTTTTACTAGTGAAGTAAGAAGTTTTGATTGGGATCAAAACGAACTTCAAACACTTAATTTAAAAAATAATGAGAAATCTATTGAAAACAAGTCAAGGAAAATATTTGCTCATCTTGTAATGTGAGTTACTAGTGTTAATGTTCTGAGGGTAAAATTTGTGTTCGTTTGTAGAAAAAATAATCATTTGTGGAAGGCAAGGCTGGTATAGTTGACATTTTGGAAAATAAAATTAACACTTTGAGTTCAGTTAAATAAGAAAGAAAATGACGACGTCATGAAATGTCACAACAGGCTGGCTCATTGTTATGTGACGTAACGTCATTATGACATAACGGTAGTATTCTGTGCAAACAAATTCTCAACATTGACTGGTAGCCTAAAGTAGGCCTACTTATCATAAAAGTGCCAAGGTATAATCCCCAAATACCATGGATCCCCTTTCTTTCAATCACTAAGTTGACTCTAAACGAGCCAGCAATAAAGAAAAAAGAGAGAAAATTCTGGATTTTCTTCTCTTTTTCCATAGAAAAAGAGACAAAATGTGAAAATTTTTCGTTGTCCTTGAGGATTTTGTGAAATTCACAAAAAAAAACCCCAAAAATTGCAAAAAGAAGAAGAATTGAGTTGTTTAAACGCCCACAGTTGTTGATAAGAAATGTCAATAATTTTCCTTGTTTCAGAGGGTCTTGTGAAGTTTACAAAAAAAAAATAAATAAATAAAAAAAATTGAATTGTTTAAACGCCCACAGTTGTTGATTTGAATGCACGTTTTGCAAGAAGAAGAGAAAAAACAGTTCGTCACTTGCGTTTTAGTGCTTCCGTAACAGTATTTCTTGGCTTCTGATGTCTAAAAACCTTTTAGCTGCACAATTACTTTAAACCTTTGTCTCATTTGTTAAGTAAACCGTAAACCGCCTAAAATAAGTTGACAGATGTCAATTCATTTCCCAACTATTCGATATTCAATAAATCGGTTCAGCGATTTTTCGATTAATCGGTTAAATTGATTGGTGGAGGTCGATTCAGTTCTCAACTATTCGATATTTAATAAATCGGTTCAGACGATTATCCGATTATTCGGTTAATTGACCATCGACTGTCCATGTCCAGTGAATTGTGATGAAGGATTTTCGACGTTCATTTTACTGCTCCAAAGTTTTGTTCGCAAATTTTTTACCGATCGCGTACGTAGTACGAGAGGAGGTAATGTTTTCACAGGTATTTGTCAGTCCACAGGGGAAGGGAGGGTACTCAGTCCAGCTGGGGGGTACTCAGTCCAGCTGGGGGAGGGTTACTCAGTCCAGCCAAAGGGGATATTCAGTCCAGCCGGGGGGTACTCAAGGGGGGTATTCAGCCTGAGTACCCCCCCCCCAAACACAGTACAAGTCAGGCTGAGTACCCTGCCT
>JBCAUG010037841.1:0-10006 GCA_038406175.1 Haplosyllis leylae | reverse complement strand
TTCAGAGAATCTGAGAA
This sequence comes from Haplosyllis leylae, assembly GCA_038406175.1. Taxonomy (NCBI): domain Eukaryota; kingdom Metazoa; phylum Annelida; class Polychaeta; order Phyllodocida; family Syllidae; genus Haplosyllis; species Haplosyllis leylae. The sequence continues at coordinate 9,989 of JBCAUG010037841.1, read as the reverse complement.
ATCACTGAAGCATGAATTAGGTTCAGTATAAGGATCTGCTCTGTTACCTGTGTCTCTGGTAGTCTAGGGGTATCATCTCTGTCTCTTACACAGGAGATCCTGGGTTCCAACCCTACAATCCTAATTTTTAATTTTTAAATTTTTTTTGTCACTGAATTCAGCGAATTCAGTAAAAACATTTAGAGAAAACTCCAATTTCAAGCAAAAGTTTCATGCTTGCCATGTTCCATTTTTTCACTATTCTCCTGCGTCTGAGAACTCACTGTGGATGGGACACTACTTCAAATTGATTCTACCGTGTATTTGTGTCTCTAACAAACGTTTCCAATATTACATCATCCTGTTGGAAAAAAGAAACACAAATGGTACCAGTAACGAGGAATTCTGTTTTTGTATGGACAAATGTTTCTTTGAAATTCTATGTATCAAGATCATCGGATAAAAGTCAAGGTCATATGAGCAAGAAATGTAATTTTCCCCATAATCCGTTAGCTGCTGGCCAAATGAGGCAACAAATATGTAGTGGTTTAAATAACTTCTAAGCTTATGTTTCCTTTTCCCAGTTAGAAATTCCAGCTATGGTACTATTCGTTAGGATCAACCGCTGAATAGTGTTCCGTTGACAAAAATCATATTCTTTCTACGATAACCTTTTTTACTATGTTTCATTAAATGTCCCACATATGACTGACTTTATGAATATCATAAATAACTTCTTTCCTGTGAGAGAATCATGTCTTTTGTGAAGCCTTTGAAGAAATACTACGCTTTTCTGCATCAAAAGAAGGGGAAAAGTATTCTGTAAAGAAAAACTCATATCATTTGTTTGAAGAATTTTACAGTTTAAAAGAAACATCTAGATCTACAGTTTGAGATGATCTTTCAGGTGTGTAATATCTTATGGTAGAATATCCCTTGTGAGCAAAACCAGCCCAGTAATAGATCTACCACAGGTTGAATTTAAACGGAAAAATAACATGTGTGCCTGTCACAATCTACCTGTTAGTTGAAAATAGATCTAGTTGAAATGTGTAGGCTTTTTTCTATCTGGCATTTGCAATGTGTGTGCAGATGGTTATGTAAATTTTATTGAAACAAAATTGTACATTGTGCCTGTTCAGTAGTAGATCTAGCACAGGATATTGGAACCAAGAATAATTCTCAAGAAAGTTGCTGATGTTGTATAGCAACTGTGTAAAAAACAAGAAAAAATCAGCTGGAGTCTAGGCCCCACCTTAATCCCCTGGTACTGAACTGTCCAATATGAATTCTCCAACTTTTCCAGTGCCTTTCCTTCAAATTTTAAAATTGGAATATGTATACAAGATATTTCTTGTTATTTTTGCAAATGCAAAGGGAGCAATTAGAGGTTTTAAGTGTTCTTTTAAATTATTGTGGAGAATCATTGCTTGCTGAATTGCTGGAGCTGTAGCATTATTACTTTTAAAATGTGTATCCTCCTTAATTTCTGAACACTTTTTGTTAAAATTTTTGGACTAAAAATTTTAAATGATAAGTAGCCAAGCTGCCAAAAAGATGCCCCCCCCCCCCCGCATGACCCTTGGTTCCTCTTTTGATCTGTTACTGCTAGCACTATGTTTACTTGACAACCTGCAAGATTTCCTATGTAGAAGTTGATACTGAAACAAGCACAAATTATTTAGTTTAATACAAAATATTACAAATTCTGCATTTTCAATTAACTATTGAGCATGGAGTTATCAGCATGTTATGTGTCATTCGTTCCATTTGAAATCGACACCTGAATAATTACGACTGGACTCCGTTGGCGTGCAAAAATTTTGTCTGTGACTAAGCATTAAACTTTTTGCTATATTCATGATATCTGATTTCTTTTTAATGAATAGAAGCACCACTATGAATGTGTTACTCTATTTGTTTCAACGCTTGGAGTAACATCCTGTTTTCTCGATAAGTGTAATGCCAATTTCAGGAAAGAGCTGCTTCTCATTATTTCTTGCTGAAAAAGTGATATCTCTGTTTGCCTTTACACTACAGAAAACGGGGATGGTTAAGTCTTCTCATTAATGCTGGAAACTTGTTTTATTAAAGAAGAAAAATGCAGACAGATGGTTTGAAGTAAACCAGACCTACCCTCACGACAAGACAGATCTAAAATAAATCGCCGAAATTCTTTACTGGGTCACGCAAAGGAAATATTTACAGAAATTAAAAAACTTTCTTTACTTGAAATTTCAGTAAAATAAAATCATCCAAAAGGTAGGACTTCATCTGATGGGTGGTCAACGAATTCTCTATAATCATGTCAGCTACAGTGAGTAATATGTCGTCTCAAATTCTTTTTGTCTCCCGTCGTATGATTTCAAATGGTGTACTTTTAAGGTTACAGTCAACAGAATGAACCTTCAAATTGTTATATATTGTTATATATTCTTTACGTGACCCAGTAAAGAATTTTGGAGAATTATTTTAGATCTATCTTGTCGCTGGCTTACTTCAAACCATCTGCCTATATCAGACATGGTAGCTGTGATTTCTAATCCATCAAATAAGCATTGATATAATTGAAATCATCTCTATATATCTGCCTTTCATTGATTATCAAATCATTTTCACAGAAAATTAGGCTGAACCACCAAGGAGGCAATGAAAGATTTCTGAGTACATATGAACACAATCGAGCACAAATTATCGTGCAATTATGACAACTGAAATATAAATCACATGAATATATTACATTAATTGGCAGAACGATGAAGACTTTGTTGGCACATTCAAGACAATTGACAACAAAACATTCCCATAAATGAAAAGAATAAATCAAACTTGTTCATTTAATGAGGCATCTGGGCTAAAGGCATGCAATCTTGCAAAACAATATCACTTCTACTATTATTCAAATACCCTGAAGTCCCACTCACTTCACACAGTTCACAGACTAAAACAGTGATGTTTTAAGTTTAAGAATGGAGAGAAAATGAATTTTTCAAAGGATGCTATTAGGTTTTTGAAGCAATAAACATAAAATTGGTCTATCAAATTTTATTCTACCATGGTTTCAATTGCTTAGTATGCAGAAAGACTGCTCACATATTAAGAAATTTGTGTTCTCATTGTCAGATTCGTGGACAATATCCATCCTTGTTGGCGAATTGATCTGAGAGTTACAAAAAGTTATTTAGGTTTGAGTATCTCGCAAATATAGATATGATCTAAAATTTAATCAAAGGATCCATTCTACAAATGGCATGGCTAATTGAGTTCAAGATCATTTTTCCTTTGAAGGCATCATCTGAAAAAAGCATTTACAATCAAACGCGGATCCAGATTATGTCCATTGTGTGTTAAAGTCACAATGTTTATGCTGGTAAAAACGCATTTCTTCTAGAGTTCAGGTTAATTAAAAAACAAGTTACATACTTGATTTTTAAATTTTTTTCAATCCCTGTTTCTTGTCTCTAACCAGAAGACAATTCTCTAGTTGGTAAACCTAGATCAAGCACTCATTGCATCTGTAACTGATGCAGGCAAAGACAAGGAGAGTAAATCTACATCTACTTTCTCATTAGCAGACGTGAACAAAATGTATTTTAGTTTCGGAGTAATCCTGAGATCTCAAATTTAATTGAAATCCCTACTACTAAACGTTCATCAAACAGTAACCAAAATTATCAATAGTTATATTGGCAAATATTTGTGTCTGCGACACCAACAGTTCTTATGTTTTTAAGGAATGTTCGCATCCTTTTAGGCAAAGAAAGACAAATAAAGAAATTATTTAATGCCTATTATTCTGTTTTCTGAGTCATAACTATAGGTTTTCCTAAATAACACAATTCTGACATTTCTGGCATTTTTGTACAGAATTAACATTGAGGGGTTTTCAAAAGTTTCAGTAAAAGATCAATTGCCTCCAGTGGAAATATTAAACTCATAACACTAACCATCACTGATTTAGAACTCTGATGCCTTTCCACCTCATGCACCACATTCACTGTTTTGGACTTGGATCATTTCTAGTTGGACAATCATCAGATTTTTAAACCAGTGATGGGACTTCAGCTCCCACTGAAGGCATCTTTATTTTTTACTGAAATATTTTTGAAACCGCTAATTGTCAGAAATGTACAGAAATGCTAGAAATGTCAGATTTGTGTTATTAGGAAAATGTCCACTAAATGGGACGAAATCCACAAATCACCCTATTACAAGTTGGTAGAAAATAAAATTGGAAAGTAAGCGACGAAGAAGCAAAGACTGTCACAGAGATGCTCAGGTCGTGCACTCAATTGAATTGCGGATCTCTACAAATCCGATTTAAGCTCCTCGGTCGCTTAGTGTCATATTGTGCCATTTGCAGGAATAGTCTTTGCTGTCAATACAAATCAGAAGTGACTTCTTTATTTACACACCTGCTGCGCGGTTCTTCTATCAGAAAAAAATGCTTGCCTGAAAAACAGGCTTTTTCTAGACATCAGTGCCAAACTTATGGCTTCTGATTTCAATGGGTGGTTCTGCTTCTCAATCCTCTCCAAAACTGTTCTTCGAAAAATTCTGCTCATACTTTTCATATTAGCAATACCTATTAACGTAATAGACTCTTGTCAAATTGGAAAGAAAATTGTGATGAATTATATGAATGTGAATACAGAACCTGTCACCTATAAATACGTTTTGAATAAAATCAAGCAAAATAATAAAAGAAATATAATGCAGAAAAAATGCTGACTAACGGAATATGATAAATCTTCGCACCTACAAAATGAGATAATTGACAAACCCAATGACAAATCTAACGCAAGCTATTGAAACTGACGGAAACGAAAATAGCAGATCACAAGTAAAAGCTTCCCTGACTTCTTCCACTGATGCTTAAGCCATGAGTGACAACAATAAACTATTATTATTCTCCACAAATGACTTTGCTGTAGCACTTAATACGATTTGGATTATTGAGATGTATAGATAGGAGATAGAATAGGGTTTGGCTGTAATATGCTTCCACCACGCAATAATCCCAATACAAAGTATGGCACTCCTTCCTTTATCACTCAGAGAGAAACTTACTTCAATTACATCAGCAGCCTGCTTTGTATTACAGCACCAATCTAAAGAGTAATATATAACAATTATTGCCCTAATAAAGTGAAGATGAACAGGGAAGGAGAATGACCATTATTAAATGAATAAAATACTAAAATACTATCCAGTCCGCCGTTATGGCTTTGGATATTTGATTATGTTCCTTTTCTCTCCACTGCTATGTAGACTATATTCATAAAGCTTTGCTCTCAGGACACTTTTACAAAATTGCTTCATCTGCTTAAATGGAGAAATATGTTTCCCAAAGCTGTCAATACTAATCACCTCAACTGGATGCGTAATTAGTACTAAGAAGTTGTGTTGAAATTGCTTGATTCCGAAGTGATGTTTCTTTTATTTACTTGCAGATGAGGGCAACGAGTGGTATTTATCGGGACGTGGTGAAGACACAGCTGGCTGTGGACAAACACAGGATGACGCCTGCAAATCTTTGGCGACTATTATTTCTGAAATCGATGACAACGCCACTATTTACGCCCTTTGGTCTGGACACGATGAAATACCTTTAGAAATATGCCGAGATGTTAGTCTAACGACGGACAAGTCCTTCACCCTAGTCGGGCTCGGGGAGAAGAAGCAGGTGATCGGCTGCGGACAACGTGATGTGAACAATACATCGACACTGAGATTGACTGGTGACCCATCAGGGGTGGGAAGTGGGGAATCAGATGAGACAAGGGACATATACATTTCAATCAAGAACATCGAATTCAAGAACATGATGCTCTCACTTCATGGCGTTCATATTAACATGATTGACTGCATATTTAATGATGCTGTGATGAATAGCTTTGGAACATCTGCACCAATTACCCTCCACATTAGCTCCTGTAAATGGTTCGGAAATGTTGTTTGTGAACCAAGCAGAAATTGTGCACCATCTGGAAAGTTGTACGCGTGCGGAAATTTCCCTTTTATCAAGATTTATAAGACAGAAATGTATCACACTTTACTCGACATTGTCGTCACAGCTGAAAGCGTCTTGACTCTGTCTGAAGTAATCTTCACAAATTTGCCCCATCTGATTCCGGTTCACGGAGGAGCCAAAATAGCTTTGAAAGATGTTGATAGTTGTAATCTCACAATTATCGACTGCAAATTTCAGAACATCTATCACTGGAATCCCATCTACAGTGTTATGAACATTTTTGAACCGAGTTTACTTCTTCGTTATCAAAACAGTTTTGGCTCATTCTATGGTCCTGATCACAACAACATCATAGTAACCATCAGTAATACACTATTTGAGAACAATGAAAGAGCCTTGACCCTGCAAGGGAATTTGGAAAATGTCAGAGTGCAGGACACCGTCTTTAGATCAAATATTGCAATCCACGCTGGGGCTGCAATACTGATCCTAACAAACAGAACAGTTCACGTGTACAATTGTACGTTTGAGAATAATGCGGCCGGCAGTTTCAGAGTAACCGAAGTCAGGCATCCGGGTGACCACTTTGCCGTGGATGGAGATGAAGTACAAATTAATTCCGAGTGTTGTAAAGGATCAATCTCACTCATTGGAAAAGGTGGAGCTGTGCGCGTACAAAAGGGAGAATTAACACTGGAGAAGTGTACCATGACAAATAACACGGCGAGACTCTTAGGAGGAGCGGTGTTTGTTGATAGGGAAAGTAAACTCACTTTGAAGGACACCAACTTCGCTAATAGTATTGACTTCAAGCATTCTTCGCAGGGTGATCTCCTTTACTCCAATGGTAGAGTAGAAATAAATGGGACATATTTGAAAATAAAATCAGCAAATAATCACATATCCGTTTTGCAACATAGTGGAGAGCATTGGTCCATGTGTCTTTTGGATATCACCATTCACTGTCCTATTGGTCACCGCCTGCGTGTTGTCAATACTTCTGCCTACAGAGTTGCTCCTAATGAAGGTTTAAAACGTTCCTACATGCTCGACCAGTTGTCCTACTTCTGTGAATCATGCCCAAGGCACAAATATAGTACCGATAGAGGTTATCTGCGATATAAGCTGAACCAAGGCGTTTTTGAATACTTCACTCTCATGATAAATGGAGAAAATCCCAAATCAGACTTCGATGGTATCTACGAGTATCATGATATAAACTGTAAAGAGTGTCCCTATGGTGCTCTGTGTGACACAACTATAAGAGCCTTGCCCAATTTCTGGGGTTATTCTTACCTAGATAACATTCGATTTTCATTGTGCCCAAAAGGTTATTGCTGTTCCTCAATGAAACACTGTGAGAGCTACAATGTTTGCCAATTAAATCGAAAAGGAAAACTTTGTTCCCAGTGTAAGGATAATTACACAGAAGCGCTTTTCTCCTCTCAGTGTGTTCCAAATCATCTCTGCGGACCGCTCTGGCTGTGGCCATTTTCTATTGCAATGGGTATCCTGTACATGCTCTTCCTGCTTTTTCAAAAAGATATAAGAGATTTCATCTTTGCGTGCCCTCCAAATGAAACCGAAGAAAATGAAGACAATCCGAGTAACTTCAACAAGAAGTCCTCTGCTTGTTGTCTACCTTGCAGAAAACGCAGAAGCATCTATGAGACGCAAGGAGAACAGAAGGAGCGAATCATGTTGAATGGAATGGCGACAGAAGAGCCAGAAGATGCGATGGAATTGGAGGTGACGCACGGCAATGCATCTTCTACCGATTCTCAACTCTGTGCAAAAAGTGTAACAAATACGAACCCACAAACAGAAGGAAATAAAGATCAAGAAGGTGAAAAATGCGACACCGCTGAACCCGCTCCACCAACAGATAATGGAGCTGCCTTACTTGTAATTATTCTCTACTATTTTCAAGATGCTCTGCTCTTTCATGTAAAAACAGTGTCATCTGCGACAGAACACAAAAGCAGATCTCAACTGAAGGCATTACTGCTTGGCTTCTTTAAATTCAGACTAGAAGTTGCTCAATTTGTAGATAATGTCTGTGCGGTAGCTGGACTACCTTCACACCAAAAACTCATGATGAAGACACTGCTTGTCCCGTATGTACTGCTTCTCTTTGGGGTTCTTTACGTCATGTACAAGTTCATGGTTTGTACCAAAAGAACAAGAAATCCAGATGAGAAGAAGAAGGAAGATGCATTTTTTGTTAAACTGTCTACTGGTTTCATGTTGTGTCTACTTTTCACCTACCAAAGGTTGACAATAACAGCCTTTACTTTACTCAATTGCGTTCCTGTCGGTGAAGACATGGTCTTGTTCATCGACGGGCAGGTTATGTGCTATGAATTGTGGCAATACGGGGTACTAGCCTATGCATTGATCTGTATTGTGCCATTTTGCTGTGTTTTGTTCCTGGGACCAGGCCTTATAAAAGATGGACTGATCAGTCTTCCACAGTTCTTCATTGCTTGTCTTGTGCCTCTGCCATTTACAATTAAATGGACCATCAGGCGAATGTGCTGTAAAAAGAATTCAGCCAATGGCAGCGATGTTCAACTCGCACCGGAGACAGAAGCTGTGTACAAAGTGCTACAAGCACCATTTAAGGACATAGAAGGAAAATATATCGGTCCCCAGTGCTGGTCTGGGGTTCTTATTGGCAGACGACTCATTCTTGTTCTGCTTTACACTTTCGTAAACAACACCTTGATTCGTATACTAAGCATGCTTTTCGTTAGTTTTCTTGTCCTTCTGCATCACGTTCATGTCAAACCATACAAAGACTCCAGAGCAAACATAGCGGGAAGTGTCTCTGTTTCAGCCATGATGATTGTAGGTGGAATCAACTTGGTTCGAGCTGGATTTGAAGCAGCAGAATACACTCCTCAAGGTCCAAATAAACTACTTGTTAAAGTTATGGAAGAAACAGAAAATGTCCTTATGCTGTGGCTTCCATTATCTATTATGGTTATTGTATGTATTGCACTTCTTATAAAATTTAGTATTCTCTGTCACTCACTGTTAAATAATAAGAAGAGATAATCCTACAATTGTGGGAAATATTCTCCAACATGACTTAACGAAGACATTGATATCGAACTTTTCTCTAAAATGAGATGCTTTTGTAAATACATTTACATTTAGAAAGGTGCTATATATTAAATAGTATTCAGCAGCAGTTGATTCTGATTTGTAAATAATGTGTACCATAAACAGGTGTCAGAATAATAAGTTGATACCATATAATTGTCTTGTACTAAACAGTACCTATCATATTCTCAAATTACACTTGTACAGAATGAAACACATTTGAACAAAGCTGCAAACAATATCCATTGTTCATATATGTAATTTTCCATTGATCATTGTTGCTGTTGTGGCCTGTTACATGAAGTTATCCGTTTGTAACTTTTGATATTCTGTAGATTTTATTCAATTTCCCCTTCGTAACAGACAGTGTCAACACCCCTCAGCAAAACACGGGTTTCATAATAAACGACCCTGTTTGCTGGCCAATTCTTCAGTTTCTTGCTATGAAAGTAACTGACGCTTGAATTTCATAAATTTTGTAATTTCGAGCATTTCGTGACTAAACGTTTTTGCCCACGAACATTTCTGGCGATGTTTTTATCACACGGTTTTAGCAGACTTTATTAAACCTAACTTCTATTCAGCGGTCATCTTAGTCTTTGAAACATAAATGTACTTGACACGAATTCCTAATTTAATCATACTTACTGCTGGAGGCAAGAGTATTGTAATTCTGTTTTTTATTTCATCCCTTTCCACAAATGTGCAAAAGGCTAACTTTTTCAGTATATATTGAAAAGTGAAGACTCTTTAATTGCGTGACAGGAAATTCATTAATCCTCAACGGTCCCGTTCTTGTTGGAATTTACTTCGTAACGAGAAAGTCCTCCTGCGTCAACGCAAGAGGCATACCGACCGCGGCGTAGCCAACTTGTCCGGGGGGGGGAGACTCAGTCCCAGCCGGGGGGGGGGGGGGGAAGAGCCGGGC
>JBCAUG010037830.1:0-10006 GCA_038406175.1 Haplosyllis leylae | reverse complement strand
CCCCCCCCCCCCCCCCCCCCCCCCCCCCCCCCCCCCCCCCCCCCCCCCCCCCCCCCCCCCCCCCCCCCCCCCCATTAGTCTCAACTTCAAACTTTTGATCCTGAGTCCAAATCTGCTAAAAAACAAATTTTCCTGTGTTGGGGGGGGGGGGTTCGTGGCCAACTTCCAACTTTTGGTGCTGAGTCCCAATCTGCTAAAAATGAAATTTCCCTATGTCTGGTTGTTGGGGGTGGGGTTAGTGACCAAGTTTCAACTTTTGTTCCTGAGTCCAAAAATGCTGAAAACCAAATTTCCCTATGTCCAGTTGGGGGTGGGGGGAGGGGAAGTTGGTGACCAACTTCCAACTTTTGGTGCTGAGTCCCAATCTGCTAAAAATGAAAATTCCCTATGATTAGTTGGGGGTGGGGTTAGTGACCAAGTTTCAACTTTTGTTTCTGAGTCTAAAAATGCTGAAAACCAAACTTCCGTATGACTGGTGGTAGTAGTGGTGGTGTTGGGGGGGGGGGTCTTGGTTTCCAAATCCGCTAAAATCTTATATTCCCTGTGATGAAGGTTTTGCTGAATTTTTCTAAGTTTTTTGACAAAAGTGTACCATTCCAAGTCGTATTGCTCGATAACAAATGGTTCCTGTGCACAAAGTGTACACGGAACCATGAAAATCTAACAAGACGTGTCCCAAGGCAAGGCCATGGACAGGGCGAGAACCCCACATTATTTTGACGCATGTAAACAAACCTCTCTTGCACAGTACATCCTGATTGGCAAAACTACAGCTGCAGTCATGCGCACACAGCTGAGCTGAAATAGCAGTCACGGAGGAATGTGTCAGGAAGAAACTTTAGTAACTTTACGAATGGCACCTTCTAAGCTCTTATGTGATGTCGCTATTTTCCGGATTCAGCCTTTCTACAAAATTCAATTTGAAGGACATTGCACCTGAAAACAGAACATTCCCACTGCTACCGTCTGTATTTGGCAGCCAGATGATAGTTGCTGCTGTTCAAGCTCAAGTTTTCCCTGTCAGCTGTTGTTCCATTGAATAAATTGTTTTTTCTACATTATCTGTGAAATTTCTGAATATGGATCGATGTCTGTCTGTTCTTTGGAGGAAATTGTAGGTGAAAAAATCAAGAGAAGATAAATCATAGGCCAATACGGTCCGGTCTGAAACTGAGACTTGAAGTTACTCTTGAATGTAGATTTTGATTGCAGAACTTGACGACCTTCTTTCTTAATATGTAAAATGTAAAATAGAAGTCTCACCCAATCAACAATGGCTATTTGTCTGCTCTTTAGATGAGATTGAAAGGAGAATTTTTTACTAAAACTAAAAAAATATAAGCCATATTATGTATGTGAGTTCCATCTGAAAGGAATAGGGTTGAAGACCTAAACCAGTAATTTGGAAAAAGAATTGCCAAGTTAATTGTATTTTCCCTTGAACCTTCACAAACAATTTTAACATCAAGATAAATTGCTTTTACATCTAAGTTTAGAAAGGTCAAGTTCATGGCTACTTTGTTCTGATTTCAGGCCTCCTGAACCAGAGGAATGATTCTGGTATGTTGAAAAGTCTAACAGCTCCAGAACAAGAAGCAAAGCAGCTGCGGTGCCATTCAAGAAGAATTCTACCAGATTAATAAAATATTTAGAGCAGTATTCTGTAAGACTTGTTTTAAATATAAGTGCCACAATTCTCATAATTGTCAGAGACATGTTTTTCAAGAACAAGGCCAAGTATTTTTTCTTCAATACACTTTCTGATTTCCCTATTTAGACAGAGGGCACGGTTATTACTAATGTAATGTTCAATAGATAGGGTAATTTGTATGTGGGAGTAAATTTGCTTCTATTTTGAAACAACTTCAATAGGATTATTCTTTTAATAACCCAACATCATGCCTGGCGTCCGAAGATTTGACAGTTTACTGAACTGAAATCCGTTCGCTCTGAATGTTATCTAGGACACAAAGGAATCACGTTTCATTGGATGTTAAGCTACGATAATCAATTTTGATTTCAAGCCAAACAAAGAATTTTAAAGTTGTTCAGTCGACTGCGGCATTTTAAGCATCCTGTTCTTTTAAAACATCATTTTAAAACACTGAAAATCATTGACATTTTGTACTTCTGCATTTGAGCCATGCAGTTCACAGAGTGCACCGGCGGCAACATAAAAAATTACATTGTCATTAAATGACGCAGGTGTCCGTGTGAGCAGATACATTTGCTACCGTAGAAACCCACCCCTCCTCCAGTCACATTGTACAGGATTAGAGGGGCACACGCGATTGGCCTTAGACTGAAAACCTTCGATTGACATCGAAAACGAAACACAGTGTAGAACATTTGATTCCATTCTCAAACAAAATGCTTGATGTGTAGGGTCAGTTCACATGAAGCGTCATCGACTGTGATAGTGTCATTTAGGGACCATATCCCATGATGCATTGGGAGGGAGGAGTCGAGGGACTCATCATGGGATAGGGACCCCACAACCTTTGAACAGGCAACTAAAAACATTACCTTACCGTATACAACTGAAAATATTATCTTCCCGCAACAATTGTAATTAACTATGTGAGTAGTTCTGATTTCAGAACTCGTAAGCTATTATTTTACGTTCTTATTTTACCTGTAGTATTTAATGTTATCACAGGTCTAATGTATAAGATATTGCTTCTGAATGTGAGATATTTCAGATGGTCAAGGAAATATGAAAAAAGTTGGTGTTTTGTGTCCTGGCAGAGGCTGCTGCCACTTGGGTAGCATGTCAAATGGAATGCACCCCGTGATTTTGAATTCGACGAAAACATTTGAAGTGGGAAACCTCTATGCTTTCTGTCTTCAAGCTTGTTAGAGCTAGGTATTTTAGTCTTGTAAAAACATTCAATGTTCATGATGTCTGGTTAAGTTAAGTGCTTAATCACAGAGTGTACTTAGGGTTGTTACCAAAGAAAAAACAAAATAAAAACGAAAGCAAATCTTAGAACATGCTGTTCAAAAATTTAGGTTTTAAATTTTATCTTAATGCACCAATTCACTATAAGTGTCAAACATAAATCCCATCATTAAGCTGTTAAGTACATCATCACTTCACAGCAGTGAAGCTGTAAGTGTGCGGATCTAAAGCTGTGCAAACCAGAGTTTCAGTCTGACTGCGGCTCAATCTTCAGGATTAGTTGCATCTGCCAAAGACTTGATGCTGTGGGTCGGTCTAATGTTTAAATTCAATAAATTGAAAAATAAATTTACGCATGTTAATCCAATTCATAAATTTGCGGTGGTTGTGGAATGTGAAGCAATTTCCTCAAAGGAAATTTGAAGCCGTGTGGTAGACCGGATACGAAGAAATATTTTCTGACAGATCAATGTAACAGTCTAAATTGGGTGAAATAATTGACTTCGTGAAAGTATCAATTGAAGTGTGAAATAGTTTTTGCTCAGAAGAGAAATCAAACAAAGAAATTTGTTGGAGCAGAGGTACAGAACAACTTTTATGAAGGTAAGACCTCTTTTTTTATTAGTTGGTTCTGTTAACTTGGATGGTAGTTCTTACCTGACTTGGAGAAGATTTTTCTGGGCTGCTGTTCGAATGGAAACGGACAGCACCATGTTGTGCCAGGAACCCTTCCTGAACCCTCAATCTCTTTACTGATTGTATCATCTATCAACCATGTGACCTAAGTACCAATTAGTTGGAAAAAAAACCATTTGCCTCAGGTATCCACTCCTACGGTGATTTGCAAGTTGATTTTCAACTCAATTGTCAATTACGAAGGCTGTTAAAAATCATTCAGTTACATATTCACCTCACCTTATCAACAGCCAGAAAAAAGTCTGGTGCATATTCATATAACGATCATCAATGGGTACAATTCGAAATCCCTTTGTCAATATCCAGGTATTCCAGGCTGATTCTACTTTTTCTTTACAAAAGAGATCTTTGGTGCTTTTTATAGCTGTTCATCTTAAATCCCCACAGAAATGGCAGAAGTGGTGTGTACAGGCGTTTTCAAAGTATTTTCAGGTGCTTACTAAATGAACTTTGTAGTCTTTCATCGGTCCTAGTTGTTGGAGTTGCAAAAACCAGAAAATAATACAATACAAAAACAGAGAAAAAGTCTCTATTTTTTGTATTTACACATCAATAATATCTTTATTGCTAAACCTGTTGCACTTTAGCAGACTGCAGTCATCTCAATAGGAAAGGTAAAACGCCAGGATCAATTCTACTGCATCCAATTAATCCATTTGAAACTTTCACGGAGCTCTCTTCATCCACTGGGACAGAGTGAACAACAGAGAACCACTTTCTTTAACAATTTGTTGCAAAGCACCTTTCACTTGTCATTCAAACTCCACAACTGTCGCAATCTTTCATTTGTCACTGAACAATGTATTTCGGTGTCGGTTAAAAGGGATTTTTGCTTTCAGACTGCCAGTTCCATTTCTGTTTGATGTTAAAATGAGATGTAACCATACTTTGTCAATAAGGAGATAACCATCATTGGAAATCATCATTTCGTGAAGGGAGGTCCATTTGAGGCTCTGATATTAACCATTTTTCAAATGTTTCAGTGGAAGTTATGGAATTGTGTGTAGTTAAGGAGAATAAACCGATCAAATTATAAGGGATTTAACTTGTTAAAGGACATTCTGTTCATGTAGGGCTTTCCCAAATGTCCAACATCATGCCCCAGTATTCACACAGTTTTGTCAGGAGAAAAAAGCCAGGAAATCTCAGTATTTTGGATGATTTCATTTTATTTACATGGTTTTTTTCAATAAATATTAGGTCTAATCAAAAGAAGTTCAACGCGCTGTCAAAACTTCAAACAAATGAAGTGTAGAGATTGTTTTAACACGTGCTGTATTTAGTGTGCTATCCGTTCCGAAGATTTTTTTTGATATTGTTACAAAAATTAGCAGTGAATCTTCTAAGCAATACCATTGACTATCATATTCCTCTATTTATCTTTGGCAATACAGTACCATGTATGAATTTATACTTTCTACCATTTCTTAAAATCAGTTATGTATTCTTTTGTTCTAAATATGTTTCTGTTCATTGTACATTAAAAGAACACACTGAGATCTGTGTGCATCCACTGGTCCATTATTACTCTTTATGTAAAGGAGAATTCTGCAGCTTAAGATAATGAGACAAAGGTCACGGTTTCTCATTTGGCAGGGGCGTTCCCAAAATTGGTTCAAATTGAAAATTGGCACCCCTCCCACCAATAATATTTCCTTGACCCTTTCTAATTATAGTTCCTAATGGGAAGTAGAACCTTTGTTAACCTTCCCACAAAGATTATTCCTTTAAAATTGAAAATGTAATATATTTTGTGTTTGGAGCTGTCTCACTTGTTACTTAAAAGATTTCAAATAGATAATGTTAGTTGATTCATTCATCCACATTTGAATAGGACCAACAGATAAGATGGACATCCAGCGAGCAGCCATGACTATAATTATTATGAAATGATCAAGTTACCCTACAAATAATTCACTGCCATCCTGAATACAATGTAAAGAAATTCCCTGAATAATAGATAATATTTTGAGAGTGGTAGTATATGTGACAAATAAATGTCATACAAAGTAGTAAATTCTCTACATAATTCAGAAGTATATTGTACAACATTTGAATTGATGATACTGTCGTCATTTCGCACAAATCATGAAGTTGAAACTGTCGAGGTTTTCTGAAACAGGGTTTGCTTCGATTTGTTTGGACTTGGTTTTATTTAATGTGTTTGATGGACTGTATTAAAGTGCTTTTCATTCGATTTCTTATAATTTGACAACAATATCAGTTTGAAGCTTTATGTTCAACGTTTTTGCATCTCAGAAGAGATAACGTCACTTGCACTTCAAAATTTACACAAGTCAATTCATAATCAAATCAAATAGTGTTGAAGAAAATCTTTAATATTTTGTTGTATGCGTGTAAATCCGTTATTCACGGATAATCCAAAGTATTTCATCATTGAGTAAGTCAATATTTTCTGGTCACGCACTGAGGTACAAAATTGAACCTTGGTCAATTTCTGTTGTTGAGAAAGGAAGATTCAGCAACAAAACTTAAATTAAACTGCATTAATTACGGAGGAATTCTAAGAGTCTAGTCATTAACGATCACAATTGTGGTCAGAATATGTAAACGTGACAAGGAAATAAGTTCATTGACTTCACATCATTAGTGTATCTAGCCCCACTGGTTTAATATCTAGCACCAAAGATATATATGTCCATGTTATCGACACACTTAATACATCTTTGATCCAGCAGCTTCACGAGACATTGAAGCCTCTGGGGACTTGGACAGGCTTTTCTGTCCTTGGTTGCAACATCGCCATAACTTTGGTGACATTATTGCTGCTGCCCACTCTCACAGGGAGGTCCACTTCTCAGAAGCGATTAATTCTCTATCATCGCTATGTGAATTGGGAAGGGACAGATAGTCAAGGCCTCTCAGTAAAGATGAACATTTCTCTTGGGTTTTTCTGTCTGTGTGTGACTGTCCTGCTGTCAATAACACCTGTTGCAACGTCGCTTTTGTATCAGTCGTCGGTGAAATTATTTCCATCCAGATAACCAAGTCTTTCCTGGTACCGAAATACTTACTACAGTGATAAGGCTGGTTTGATCATCTTGAAAATAATCCCATTCAGATCTAGATAACTGTGATACAACTGTGACCAAGAGGTTTCCTGTGAAAATATACAAATAATTGAGATAGATCTAATTCAACATGGATGGGTCAACATTTTTGATGCCTGAGATCAGCACAAGTGAAACAGAACAAATACCAATATATTAACTGGCGGAAAGGAATTAAAGAATGACCTTTCTCACGACTTTGAAAGCATAGTCTATACCACAATCAGAATACTCAGAATGTTCGGAACTTCTTCACAACATGGTCTGGTTACATGAATACGTGGACTGTTAACGACCACATGGGTTCACCAACATTTTCCCCACCCAAATGTGAAAATACACTTTTGTATACCTACAAACAATTATTCAGGTAGGGCCTCAAAAGCTGGTTTCTACAGCACCTTCCCTACCCCGCAGTATCACCTTTCACGAGGAATCTTTCTGCACACACCGTGTTTATTGAGGTTACGATGGTCCAGTTGAGCAATTTCCTGCTAATACTGATAACGTACTTCATCATCATATTCTTTTAAAGCTGTTCTGTGTGACTTACATACAGTGAAATTTAAGACATTGAGATCAGAATGTGGGTAGGTTTCTTCCTGGTGTATCTTAAAATTACATTGTGATCTGTACGTAATTACAGGGGATAAATCTCCATTTTAAGGAGGATTATTGGAGGATTGGTGTAACAAAGTAAAACTAGAGATGGTAGGAAACAAACGTCACAGGAAGTTACAAGCATGCACACCCTCAGTGAAGTTTATTTTTAGATAATCAGCCTGAGGAACTCAAAAGTAATTCTGCCCTAAACCCTATTTTTAGTCATTCCGAAATAGATCGGGAGCGAAAGAATTACAATAGTTAAGTTCTATTTAGATCACATTTAAGTCTACAACTGGATAGATTCTCAAAAAAGGTTAACTGTACAATTGTATTTGCAGTGAAGCCTCTAGGTTTCTCAGAGTTCTTATGTGCATTAATGTGTACATGGACAAGGAGGTGAAACAGTATCTGAGTGCGTGTTTTCCAGCATTCCGAAAATCCCCAGAGTTGAAAACAACCCTTCAGCATTTGATTACTCTCAGTTTAAACCTTCCCCATCTTACCTCCAGTTACTGGGCAATTTCATGATGTACTTGTTCCCAGTGACAGGTAGAATTAAGCAGAGATAAAGAGTGAAGTAGTGGATCCTTTGTTCAATCAGCTGTTGTTGATTCCACCTCCCTGTGCATTAAATCCCAGTCGGTTGAGATTCTGACGCATTTACCTGTAAAAGTTTGGAAACTTTTCAACAGTATCCATCAACATTAAACGTATCGTTACATTCGTAATGGTTCCCTTTGTCTTTGAAGATTTCTTCTCGTTTCAGGACTAGATTTGTATTCAAGTGGCGAAGTGAATTTTTCCAAATTACCTGGGCCAGGACCTCAAGCTTAAGTTCAGGGCTACCTACTTAACTCAATTATGAAAAGCTTTCAATTTGTTTACTCTTGTGGTATATCCGTTTTAATCGAATGAACAGGTTTAACAGAACCTGGCAGCTGCATGTGTAGGTGGTTTAAATGTTTCCGCTTGTTTCAATTCGATACTTTGTTTTGACTACTTTTTATTGCAATAATCAAAAGATAAGAGCAAGATGTTTATTAGTCCGACATCATTGTTTAGGGTCTTCAACGTTTAATACAAATATTTTGAAAGCACTGAAAATCATAAAGCAATATCTTGTTGTGCTGCAATTTGAGAAAACGTTGTACAAAAAGCGAGATGCTTCAAATAAATAATTAGGAATAAATTCATTAAACATCAAAGAAAAAGTTAACTTGCATAACACCACATAGTCCTAAAAAACATCAGACTTTCCATTTTTCTGTAAAAAAAACCACGTATTGAATTAAAAGCATGAAACCGTCTAATTGCCTGATTACGGCTTTTATCTCATCAACATAAGAAACCATTGAAGCCAAGTGAAGAAAGTAGGAGCACATTACGACACATAAGATTAGTATTAAAAACATGAATTGACTTTATTTCCTTAATATCTTGGAGGTGCCCGTCTTTGTCTCCAGGTCTACTGAAGCAAAAATCGACTTTTTTTCATAGTAAAAATTTATCTGTCTTGAACATTGTGGATTTGAAAAGAGGTAAAACAAACTGTAAGAAGAAAAGTTAAAAGTACTTCATTCTGTTTTATTTTGAATTTATTCAACAGACTTAAACCTTTCTGGATGATATCGCTGAGTTTCATGCTGAGTATTTCTGGGCATTTTATATGAAAGCTTACAATTGATTTGTTTAAAAACTACAGAGAAATTTCCTTGGGATCCATTCTTTATCTCTTTGAAGTATTTCTTGTCAAAAGGAACCAGAGAAGTATAGCAGAATACAATGTGCACTGTTGAATAAATACAACCGGATAAGATTCGTAGAATGTTTTCTCGTTTCTCAGACAACAAATATCTCAGTTCCCTCACCTTGATGTTTGTAAATGAATTGGCATCGCTATTACTCAAACTGTCGACTTAGAAAACAACACTTTCTTCAACCGCATTCTTCTCAGAAACCCAGGGCCTCTGCGAATACAAGATCCAATCGTACGCAACATCACGTCCCATCTTACCTGTAGTTATTTTTACTCCAAGGATACTTTGAGCTTGAACAAATAGTGGTAACTCAGGGGGAGGGTGATAATTGGGATGAAACATGAAATTACTGATTTATTTGTGCATTGCCGATAGTTTGACGGTTCCAACAACAGGCCTTAAATTTGTACGCAAACTTACTGTTGCTTAGTAGCTTTTCGGGATCCTAACCCATATTCCAGGTGCTATGAATTCATGGGGGTATGATTAAATTTCTGAGAATCTAAGGCAGATCTTGGCCTCTTCTCTGTGTTGTGTGTGTTTTATCTGTTCAGGTCGTGAGATCATGTTACCCGTGGAACTGTCCATCTGCTACTAACTAGATTAAGAGCCAATTTACTTCATATCTATGTGCCTTGACTAGCGAATGTTCGTGTCTGATCGTAAAGTATTACGGTCTCTGTCAGAAAAGTCTTCTCTCACGATCATATCATACAGTCCATCAAGACTTTCTTCAATTACGTGGACGTCATTTAGGCCTAATAGGATGATATCTTGAATACAATATCCACTCTCATTCATAGTTAGAGACTATTGGTATAATGCTCCCAGTCTGGTTCATTCATCCTGCACAATTGTGTTAACAACAGTCTGTCTTTTTATTAACAAATGAGTCCAATCCAAGATAAACAAAGGGAGAAGATATTCAAGTTACAGGAAATGTGTTGCCAGTCTCAGCTGGGGTCATGCACTGT
>JBCAUG010037819.1:0-10007 GCA_038406175.1 Haplosyllis leylae | reverse complement strand
TGATTGCATACATTTTTATTTACAAATATACAGTAGTTCAAAACAGACTTTTTAAACTCAGAACAGAGAACTCAGAAAAAAGATAAATAACTCAGAACTCAAACTCAGTGAATATTCGCACTTCACTTGCAGAACTTTATGTGAAAAAGTATGTGAATAAGTAATGCATATTATTCACGTGTGTATTGAATTAAAGGTATACAAGACTGACTAAAGTACATACATATTATTTTGTCAATTTGTTAGTGTTCAAATAAACAAGAAACCTGCAGTGAAAGAGTTTCTAGAAAGTATGAAAAATACATCTGAGCAACGCAAATCTTCAAATATCCACACAATATAGAGGATATTATTTACTTTTCCTGCTGTGAAATGTTCATTTGAAAGAAGCATTTCAGTGCTCAACGGAGTGAAATTCAACAATCAAACACTCAAACTGTTACAATCAAACACTCAAATGTATGAACATGGTATTTGTTCCTTATGTGCATAAAGGGATACAACCACTGATTGTTAGTTGTGAAAACATCTGCAGTAGAAAACCCTCGAAGTAGTTGTATGGAATAAACGTGATAGACATTTTATAGAGGTAGATCTACTACACTCAAGATTTGTTTTCATTTGTGATAAATAAAAGTGTAAATGTAAAAGTTTGGTATTGTGGAAATTACAGATTTATATGCTCTGAATGTAGCTCTGTTCAGGGCTAAGATGGCATAAGTAATATGTAATATTGATGTCATATTAATATATCAAAATGCGCAAAAATATCCTAAATAGAATAATATCAAAGAGTGAAAGAATTCCACTTGCTGGCTTGTATGGGTTGTCACTGTTAAACCTTGGTCTTCTTCTCCCTTTGATCTTCAAAGTGCTGAAACTACAACTACAACCAAAAGGAACCCAAAAGTTCAGATTTCTTTTTACCAAAACCTAATGGGGCAACCAGTAGAAACCAAAGCCAAACAATGATTAACATATGAAGAACTTTCAGAGACTTTCATCCAACCAAAATGACCATAAGACCCCAAAATATGCCTCAAACTTTACACTCTCCTGTTATTACCTACTTAAAATATAGTTGCTAGTGGTAACCACAGCCAAATCAATGATGAATCCCCAAAGTTCTGAGAATTTTATCCAACCAAAATGGCTAAGACACCTCAAAATCTATGTCAAACTTCATATTCTGCTATCATCACACACCTAATATGTGCTTGCTATAGCAACCAATAAAAACCAAGGACAAACAATGATGGACATTTGAAGTTTTAAGATTTTCATCCAACCAAAATGAGTATTGCACCTCAAAATATGCCTTGACATTCCCCTATTATCACCCACCTATGTTCCCTCCTGACATAGTAATGTAAATGTTAGGATAGGTTTCAATATACCTTCACATCTACTCAAAAGTATGCGGATAGGTTCAAAAGGAAACCCATCTATACACATGTAATATTGCAACATCCTGTTATATTTTATAACCTCTGTTGAAACCTATCTCACAAGATTGAAAATATCTAGGAATGTTTCAACATACTGTCATAAAATATGATGGTAAAATGTATCGCAATATTCTTAATAGTAGTTAAAAAATTTAAAAACATATAAAGGTGTTAAATAATATTTTTACACTCTGAACCAATTGATAATTCAAAATACAAATGGCCATAAATCCTCATTGAATAAATTCAGCACCTGAATGCCCCAGCTGTGATATTTTCGAAAATGAAAAATAGACCACGTGGAGTACCATAGACTACACTAATTCTGACTAATTCTTTATCCAATAAGTGAATGCTCGGTACCTCTTAACCCATTGCACAAAACATTTTTGAGCAATTTAGATGACCTTCATGTGTGACCTATAATGACCTCTTATATTTGAATCTCAATATATCAAGAGAATTTTTAAGAACCTTATCCATAGTCTAGTTGTGTGTCTTTTGACATAGAGCCTATTACACATAATTGCTGGCTCATTTAGAATCAGATTAGTGATTGAGACAGGGGGTCCATCAGATTTGGGGAAAGCATGAAGGGGAACTTTTAGCACTTTTATGATCATTAGACCTATCTTACTGTGTATTGATTGGTAGAAATTTAGCATTTGGAATGGGGTGATGGGGAGTCAGCCAATCAGAATGATGTGTGGGTTTTGTTGTGCTTTTGGGTCATGCCTTAGGCTGTGCTTTTTGGTCATGCTTCAGGTTGTGCTTTGTGTCATGCTTTTGGGTCATGCTTTAGGTCACGCTTTTGGGTCATATGTTAGATTGTGCTCTTGGATTGTGCTTTTGGGTTGTGCTTTAGGTCATGCTTTGGGTCATGATATTGGGTTGTGCTTTTGGGTCATGCTTTATGTCATAGTTTGGTCAGCATTGATTGCCTCAAGAACCATATTTTTTCCACACATAATAACCTTTTTTTTAATGATGACATACCTAATTCTTAACTGCAACTGTAACTATATTACAACTACGCGTTCCGGTACACATCTCTTTTGCGCGGCTCAACAAATTTCTGCAAGGTTGGAATTGTTGTGAGCGCGGAGAGCTAGTGTAGTTCATTCCCTCAGTTCAATGAAATATTTTCAGTTTTACGTGAAAACTGGTAACAAAGCAAAATTTTCATTGTTATGAAAGAGGAGTTGAGGTGGTTTGGTACTCTCAAATTTAAAGTGCTCCAGGAGAAGTTTAATTCCCTGGGGGGGAGGGGGTCCTAAATAATTTGGACCTCAGATTTGATATGACACCCCCCTCCCCACCACCACAGTGAAAACTGTTTCGGAATGTGTGTAACCATAATTCTTCTTTAAGTATGGCGAGACCACACTGAAAAGGGTTGACCACCAGGGTTTTTCTTTGCAAATGAGTGGTCTAATATCCTGTGGTACTGAAATATGGCAGGGAATAGCTTGCAAAAACACTTTGAGACGTGCCTAAAGCCTTTTTCACACGTAACGACACAGATACAGACACCGATATTCGGACCGATAAAGTTTAGCATTGTGCTAATGGTGACGGGCTGAAATTGGGTCCGATCCATTGGCACAATGCTGTCTGTGTCTGTGTCGGTACGTGTGAATAAGCCTTTAAACATTAGTTACCGCACATATCCCAGTTAATTTAAAGGCCCAGGAACCAAATATAGATACATCGATAGCTTCATTTGGCAACTTTAAAAGCTGACTTATTGATTTCAAAGGTATCATTGTCTCTTTGATGTATCTACCATCAAATATATTGCCATGACAACCACAGACTGCACAGTTGATGAGTGATGGTTACCTGCAGGTGATTTTATTTTGCAGGAGGAACCATGTTTCAGAAAGCATTCCAATATTATATCAAACGAGGCACCCTGGAAGTGGGATTCAAAATGGTCCCCACGTATTACCAATCCCAGAATCAAACTAACTGCTTCACAAGGTAGAATTTACAGATTGGAATGGGAGGGGGATTGATGATGTCCTGATCATGGGAATTATAAGTATTCATCTGAAAGCTCAATTGATTTATAACTCGGGAAACATTCCTAACTTTTGTATCATCCAAAGGAGTTATCGCAGAGCTTGTGGGGACCATAAAAATTGGAGAAAAAAGGAAGCAACAAGGAAAGCAGAATGGTGGTAATGATGACTGGAAGATTTATTCGTTTCACAGTGAGCTACATTTTTGGTATTCATTGCATGACATCCCTACAATTTACATTTGAAGGAATATTGAAAAGCAAACAGATGAGGCTTAAAAGTTCTGTACATGTATAATATATCTATTCTATCTCCACATATTAATATAATTTCAACAGACCCTATGATATCTAGACTATCTCTCCACATATTAATGAAATTGCAACAGACCCTAATGTTTGTGAGTTCTTAGTCGACAGAAACATCAATCGCTTTTTTTTCATGGAAATGAAACAGATCCGTTACAGAACTAAACAATAGTGTGAGTTAAAATTGCTATTTTTCGTCCATATTTTTCATCTTATTATTTACCGTAGGAACAGTCAAATATACACTCAGACTCAATGCAAAAAGCTAGTAACTCCCAGCTAAAAAAAGTTTGCACAATTGGCACGGGTCGTATTCAGATGGGGCTGCTGACCAAGATGTCAAACAATTTCTTCGGACCGCAGTATATTGGACTATATTAGACTACTGGTCAGTAAACAAATGGAAGCAAGTGGAATATTGAATCATTGGCCAAAAACCCCACAATAAACTATACTGGTTTCGGTTGCAATAATATGGCTAATTTTTTTGATTACCAAATATGAGCTAATAGATTTTTATTAAAGTTGAAATTGTGTAAAACTCAAGTGCCATTTTTTCCTATTGATATTCTGTAAATGGTCATGAAGTCATAAGATTTTGCCAGGCACCTTGATCAGCATCCCCACCTGAATACGACCTGTGATTAGGGTCTCTTTAGTGAACTAGAAGCCTCACGCACATTTCTACCACAATTAAGAATATCTAATAAGAATACATCTGGTTTCTTCTTTTGAAAAATGGAAACTGATTTCTCGCGATTCCTTTTTGACTGATTTTGATCAATTAATTTTTATGTTGATCAATTTTCAATGAAGTGAAATACAAAGAATGAAGCCCTGCATATCATCCTGCATAATGTTCGGAAAATCCGTGTAATTTTGATAGGATCACAGGTGTTACAATTGACAATGGTGGTCTATGAGAAAAATACAGCATACATTTGTCTCAAAAAACAATACTGCACAATTTTATAATAAATAACGTTCTTTGTGTTGGTTTGCTTGCAATGTAGATCTATGGTTAAGCTATTATTATCACTACATGTGATGCAACCCCAAATTTTCACCAGATGTCTCAAAAAGTCAACCCCCCACCCCCCTAGAAATAGGAAATTTTGGGTTTTAGCAGATTTAGACTCAGCATCAAAAATTGGAAAGTCAACCTACCCCCCAAATAGGACATTTTGGATTTTAGCAGATTTAGACTCAGCATCAAACATCAAAAGTTGGAAAGTCAACCCGCCCCCCCCATAGTGAATTCTGATTTTTGCAGATTTGGACTCACCATCAAAAGTTGGAAAATCCACCTACCTCGGTCAATATCACGTTTCTCTGATGGCATGTTTTCCCAGTATTGGGGGTACTCTCTTATTTTAGGTCACAAACAAGAAAATAATCCCTATTGTTGATTGTTCTCCTGATTTTGGTGTGCCTATTTTGATGTTCTAAGAAATCTGTTGCTTGGAGTTTTCCTATCACTGCTCCTTATAAGGTGTGACCAAAAAAATCAAATTTTCTAAACATAGATCTAGTATTGTCTTCTTTTAAAGGATACCTGGCTTGTCAGATGTTGACATTTATTTATTCTGGTCCTCCTGTGCTTGTTTTTCTTGTTCGCTCATTTTCTCTGCTTCCGCCTCAACCTCAATGTGGTGCTTATCAAGTTCAGCTAATGGGCTGTCGTATTTGGTTAAATCTGCGCACACCATGTCTCCCTCCTGCAAATAAATACATAAATGAACAAGAATGCCTTTCCGTCGAATGCGCACTGCCCAAGCAACCAGTAGATTATAAGAAAACCTTTGAAATGAACAATTTTTTTTGTAATTTGAGCGCAAAGTCTTTCTCTGATTGGAAATTGTCCCAGTTATTTAAATTGATACAGTCACAAGGATACTCGTGGTTCCGTACTGACAAATGCGAATTCACTTCCCGGCATTCGCTTGGCGCATCTATTGCATTCATTACTATTGTTATGAAAGAATTAAAAATTCATAAAAAATTCAGTCCCAGAGTAGAGGAGTTGCAAACATTTACTTGCAGTAAAAGCCCATGTAGTCTTTCTCTGTCCATCGTGATCAAAATCCATCAAATTGCAATGAGACTAATCCATGCTCATGAATAATAATTGATATTTCATTTCCACTTTTCTATGTAAGTTCTCTTGGCTTGAAATTTATGGATTTTTTTGTAGTACTCTCTTTTCTTTTTCTTTTATCACTCATAATTGCAACTTCTTTTACTCTTGGGTTAATGACTCAATTGTAAACTTGTTATCCAGTATGATTTTCAAAGGATCGGCAGCTCAAAAGCAATTTCATTTCTTAATAAAGATTGTTAATAAAGATAAGTATTGTTAAGGATCCAGAGTAACCCCTGTGCAAGTGCGCCAGAAAAGAAAAAGAAACTAATCAATCAGTAATGACGAATTTTACAGTGTCTTAACGAGAAAGAACCTGCATGAACTAACTTCATTTTAGATGTATTTTAAGATGAAAGTAATTGATGTCTGATTCAGAAGTTCAGGTATCAAGACGTTGACAAAAATAATTCATCAAATGGTTCGGCTAGTCATTTCAGTTTTTATTTCACAAAAACATTTTGAACAGATGTAAGACGATAATGTCGATGTACCATTGAAAACATAATGCAACACAAGGACACACACAAGGACACAAAACGACACAAATGACACCTGTATTTTTAGCTAAAACATATTTTATTTAGCTGATCTGAAACTGACTATTTTCAAAAGATGTTTTTTCTTGTGTCTCAAACTCATGTAAGGAAATATATGATGACACTACCTCAATAGATGTAAACGATTCAAGATCTCAAGGGATCAAGATACTCAGAATTATGGAATTTTTTTCAAGTGAACCCAAGTGAAGGGTGCAGATCACTCCGCGACTGTTTAAGTTTCTAAAATAAAGTTAGCTTTAATTTTTTCCCAACAGATCTTGATTCGACAACGTATTCCATATTACCAAATGTCACAAAATAACCACAGAATTTCTAGAAAACGATCAAATTGCAGATTGGACTTGCCTCCCATGCACTGTCGAAACACAAAAGTTTGTAAGATGAAATTCCAGATCTGAATTCATTTAGATCAACCATTTTTATCCATTAATATTGCTTCTATTAATTTTTTGATTAAACTTGCAACAAAGATACAAAACAAATTTTGAAACATAAAAAATGCCAATTTCTCAGGTTTAAATTTCCCACAGAAACCAAAAAAAAAACATCCAAAGGCAAAAAAAACTGGATCTGGAAATACGATTTTAGTGTTTCTCTGGTCCAATGTGTGCAAATTGATTGATACTAGTAACAAGCAAACCACAAAGCAAACCTCAGTGGTTGGTATGATTAAGCCGCTATCATCCTGGTTCATAAAGGAAAAAGCCAGTGAAGTTAAAATTGACAAAATCAGGATAAGGGAGCACATTGGCTCAGAACTGCATTCTTTCGCACCAGAAATAGACTACTTAAGAATCTACCATAAGCAATTACAAAAGAAAAAACAACGCATTGGTTTTATGTATCCGCAAAAAATTGTGTGATTTCAGGTTTTGCAAACGATTAAAAAATTGTTCTTCTTCAAGATCGACCTTAGCTTTGAAACCTAAGGCAGACATCACCAAATGTCCAAAAAAGCGATACCAAGGGCGCCTAGAAAAAAACAACTGATGTCTTTCAAAAACAAACAAAAGGATTGCTTTGATGCATCCGTGCGTGGACAATATTGTGTAATTTGAAATTTTCTTCTTCAAACTATTATTTTGAAATTTTAAAACATTACAACTTTAGACACAAAAATAGCCATGGAGTAAGCTGAAAAGAATAGTGGAGGTTCTCCCAATCATTTTACGTGATAGATCTGACTGATAATCTAATCAATCAGCAATAACATGCACCATTAATTTTATCTAAAGTCTAATTCGTCAAATAAGAAGCGTAAGTGAAACAGAAATTGGGATTATTTCTGCTTCTCAATTGTAAAACAGGCAAAGCGAAGGATTTTATTTTCAACCGTTTTTGTTCATGTTACTGAAATAATTAATATTTAATTATTATAGCATCTATTATGGCAGACAGTGAGAAATTTTAAAGCATGTAGCTGAATGGCAAAACACATTTACGCTCATATCTTGGATTGTTATTTATTTCGTTTAATTTTGAACGTTTTTTCCTTCACACTAACCTTGGTGGTCGTCGCAGGTGCATTCTTTTCATCTCCTTTTGAAACCGTCACATCTTTCTTTGCGGGGGCATTCTTTGCTACCTGTAAAATCAATAACATAGATGTATCGCGTGCGCACATACAGTTCAATACACATAAAATTGTTACATACATAGTTTCGCTTCACTGGTACTCACCTGTATTGCTTCTCCTAAAGCCCTGTTCACAGGATTTGCGTAGAGTGTTAAATCTGCAGCAATGAAACAGTCGTCACCTGCATTTCAAATATTATATTATATCTTTGAATAATGCAAGAAATAAATGGAGTTTTAATTGATGCAAATCTGGAAACAATTTTCTTGCTTTCTCTCTGATATTTTAATCGGGTATTTGTGAAATCTTGGGGATATTGCTGATTCAACCAAATCTAAAGATCTTACAGATCAGTACAGAATAGTCGATTACAAGAGGAAAGCAAGTTTACATTGATATGAACAAGGTCAAGCATTTATATTTAAATCTGTCAGATCTGTCTAAATTTCCTTAAAGGGCAAAACAAAATGTGATGTTTTTTTGTCATATTCGAATTTTTAGTTAAATACAGCCAGTCACAATACTTTATCAATGACAGAAGCACACCACCAAAGTATGTTTGAAAATGATTCTAGACGAGCACAAAATACAAGGTCGGGGCCGACGACGAGACCAAGGTTCGGATTCAAATCGAACGGATATTACGCCTTGTTAAGTTTTTACAGTTTTCTATGACGCAAACTCAATATCGGAATCATAGTTTCAATTTTTCAAAACGTGTATTTATTCTACCATGATTTAGATATTTCATTTGTGCCATGTAAATTTAAATAAATGTTCCTCAAGTTTTGCATTTTGAGCACTTTCACTGGACTAATGTTTGCGTCCAATTCACAATATAATGCTTGATAAAAGAACTATTGAGTCCCTGCCACAGAATACCTGAAATTTAAAAATTTTCAGCACAGGAGGGGCTTTGATTTGAATCATATCTGTATGGAAGAAAGGACGAATCCACAACATATTACAGGAAGAGAAGAGTAAGAGCATACAATTCGAGACCACAACAAATTATTTATTTAGTTCATTGATCTTTTACCTAATTTATGTCTCCCGCCTGAAAAGTGAAAATTAAATCAATAAGTTATTTTGTCATAGTAAAAATATACCTTCCGTAAACAGTGGCAACCCCATGAATCAGTAAAAACCAAATTGAGATTCGATTGGCGACGCTGTCCCTCTCCCCATTCTTACTTCCCCTTGTTCATTTCCCATCCCCAAAAGGGATCTTTTCATCACAAATTGTTTTCACGAGTGGGCTCTCTTTTCCCAAGAATTGCTGTGTTTTTATATAGTAGCTAAAATCGATTTGGAATGATTTATCACGTAAGAAAATTACGAGCATGAACTGTGAGTGATGTTGTGAGTGATAAATCATGACAATAGTTTTTTAACGAGTTGAAAACACACACCCCAACTTTTTTATTTATTATTTATTTATTTGGGGGGGACATAGGTCTTTTTGTGGGCCCATTAATACGCCCGTTTTGGTCTTGGTGATGTCTGCTCTGGTTTTCTAAACCATGGTGAATCCCTCACTCATGTTCCTTGTTGTCTGCATGCAATAGATTCCTCAGATTCTCCCCTTGTGCAATACGTGTGTCGTCAACAGTGATGTTGATGTCTCCGTACTGTTAACGTTAACCTGATATTGTTACTGATGACAAACTCGGACAAAAAACTTTGTTGCTGAGATCTTTCTTGGCAACAAGTACACTTGTTATCTAGGTCACTCTCAGCAACAAAGATTTGTTGCCCAGTGCTTTCTAGGCAACAATGTATATTTACTTGTTGCTGCAAAAGCACCAGGCAATAAGTAGCTTGTTGCCTGGAAAGCACTAGGCAACAAAATTTTATGGCCAAGTGTATCTTTGGCAACAAAATTTTGTGGCAAGTACCCAGGCAACATTTGCATAATTTATTATTATTTATTATAAATTCTTGTTAC